>ML427987.1:4971-68441 GCA_005239525.1 Nicotiana knightiana
CTCCTTTTCAGTGGTGGTGTAATTCTGTTGTGCATCATCGAGGGTCTTACTCGCATAGTAGATGGAATAAAACACCTTGTCTTTCCTTTGGCCTAGCACTGCCCCAATTGCATGGTCACTTGCATCACACATAAGTTCAAATGGTATTGACCAATCAGGTGCAACAATTATGGGGGCAGCTACCAATTTCATGTTGAGATTCTCAAATGCCTTCAGGCAGGGTGCATCAAAATTGAACTTGACATCTTTTTCCAGCAACCTGCACAGCGGAGTAGCAACTTTAGAAAAATCTTTAATAAAGCGCCTATAAAATCCTGCGTGTCCCAAGAAACTTTGGATGCCCTTCATTGAAATTGGTGGAGGTAGTTTTTCAACTGCCTCCATTTTTGCCTTATCAACTTCGATGCCGCTTTTAGATACTCTATGACCCCAAACGATACCTTCATGCACCATAAAGTGATAGTTCTCCCAATTTAACACCAGATTCGTTTCTTCACAACGGGCCAACACCATGCTCAGATTTTTCAAACAATCATCATAGGATGACCCAAAGACTGAGAAGTCGTCCATGAATACCTCTACGAATTTTTCCACCATGTCCATGAAAATACCCATCATGCATCTCTGGAAGGTGGCTGGTGCATTACAAAGACCAAATGGCATTCGCTTGAAGGCGAATGTGCCATAAGGGCAAGTAAATGTGGACTTCTCCTGATCCTTTGGGCATATGACAATTTGATTGTAACCTGAATACCCATCCAGAAAGCAATAATATTCATGCCATGCTAATCTGTCCAGCATTTGATTAATGAATGGGAGTGGGAAGTGATCCTTGCGGGTTGCTTTGTTGAGCCTTCGATAATCAATGCAAACTCTCTAACCCGTAACAGTGTAGGTGGGAATCAGCTCATTCTTCTCATTCTCAATCACGGTTATCCCTCCCTTTTTGGGCACACATTGAACCGGGCTCACCTAGTTGCTGTCAGAAATAGGAAAAATGATACCTGCATCTAGCAATTTTATTACTTCTTTCTTCACCACTTCTTTCATGATGGCATTTATCCTTCGTTGCTGCTCAACACTCGGGCGATATCCATCTTCCAAAAAGATTTTATGCATGAAAAATGATGGGTTGATTCCTTTAATATCTGCAATGGTCCACCCAATCGCCTTTTTGTGCTCACGAAGTATTTTAAGCAATTTATGTTCTTGTGTATTGGTCAGGCTGGATGAGATGATCACTGGCAATGTCTCAGAGTTCCCCAAATAAGCATAGCGTAAATGTGCTGGAAGAGGTTTGAGTTCCAGCTTTGGAGCTTCTTCAATAGATGGCTTATGAGGGATTAGAGTAACAGGCTTGTTCAACTCTTCAAATTTTCCTAGCCCGTGGAGGTAACTGCAAATACTTCAAAAGCTTTCTCAATGTCTCCCCTTGTTTCATCTCCACAGTCTTCTTCATCCCCAATTAACACTTGCTCAAGAGGGTCAACAGGACTCATGTATGGAACCATTGACTCCGATTTGCTTTCCATTACAGTAATCATGGATAGCTCTTCATAGTGGACAGGTAACTTGACTGCCTTATAAACATTAAACACCTTCACTCGATTACCAACTCGCAATGTCATCTTCCCTTCACACACATCGATGATAGTTCAGTCCGTAGCTAGGAATGAACGGCCCAAAATAAACTGGACTTCCTGATCAAGCTCATAGTCCAAGATAATGAAATCAACTGGGAATATGAAGGAACCCACCTGAACCAGCACATCTTCAATTACTCCCTCAGGATGAGCAAGGGAGCAATCAACTAATTGTAAAATCAGTGTTGTTGGGCGTGGTTCACCCAACCCCAATTGCTTGAACACAGATAGCGGCATCAGATTAATACTTGCCCCAAGATTGCACAAAGCTCAACCGACTGCATGCTTACCAATTGAGATTTGGATAGTAAAACTACTCGGATCTTTTAATTTCTAAGGTAGCTTGCTTTGAATTATTGATCTAACTTCCTCCGTGAGTGCCATGGTTTCAAACTCAATCAACTTCCATTTATTTGCCACAATGTCCTTGATGTATTTAGCATATTTAGGCACCTCCTGCAAAATGTCTACCAGTGGAATATTGATTTGTACCTGCTTGAAGAGGTCAAGAAATTTTTTGTACGCGGCATTATCTTTCACCTTTTGCAACCTTTGAGGGAATGCAGGGGGTGGCCTCGCAACAATTGGTGAGGGTTGATCAGCCACCGCCTCCTTTGCTGGCTTATCTGATTCCTTTGGGTTGTCTGATGTTGATTCAATAGTGATTAGTTACTCATAAAAAGTTACCTGCTTCCTCTTCTTGGACTGAACGTCTTCCAATTCCTTCCCATTCCTCAATGATATAGCATTAACAGATGCTTTAGGATTAGCTTCAATGTCACTTGGAAGCTCCCCCGTTGGTCGGGTATTTTGAGAACTGGTGAGTTGCCCCACTTGACGTTCTAAGTTTCTCATCGCTGCAGTCTGGGCTTGGTGATCAGCCATTATTTTCTTATTGAAAGCAAGTTGGTCATTCATCATTCTCTTTTGATGGTTCAGCCTGAGGTGGTTTGTACTGCTCGTGAGGTGCTGGATGCCTGTAGTTATGNTTGTTTCTTGTTAATGATCAGGTTCATTAGATTGACTTGGTTATTCAATGTGGAAATCTGGGCTTACAGTTCTGAAACCACATCTAGTTCAAGAACCCCTGGTGAATTTTGAACCACATTTCTCCCCATCTCACCTTGCCAGTCTGGATTGCTTTTGGAGAATTTATTCAGTAATGCAAATATTTCATCATAATTCTTCTCCAACACCTGACCTCCGGCTGCTGCATCTACCACAATTTTTGTTTGCGGATGGAGCCCCTCAATGAAAGTGTGAACTAACACCTTGTTTGTCTGATTGTGATGAGGACAGTCTGTGAGTAGCCCCTTGAATCTTTCCCATGCTGAATATAACAATTCACCTGTTTTCTGTCTAAACGAGACTATCTCACTCCTGATCTTTGCGGTCATTCCTGAAGGGAAGAACCTTGCCAGAAATTTTCTCGCCAGATCCTTCCATGTGGTGATGGAATTAGCTGGTTCTGCCTTCAGCCATCGCTTTTCTTCGCCCAATATAGAGAATGGCGTGACCCCGTTAGTGATATAAGTATCACTAATCTCCAAGAAGTTCAGAATGTGCTGCTGTGGATCCTCGTGTGGAAGACCCAAAAATAGTCCGTTTGCATGAAGTAGTTGGAACATGCTTTGTTTCAGCTCAAAGTGCCCAGTGATTCTAGGCTTCACGATGCTGGAGGTGACATTAGCAATACTGGGCATTGCCACCTCCTGAACAGCCATGTGTTGTTCCTCTGCCATGTTCACTGGAAATCAGATGAAGTCCTGAATATTGTCTGTATCTCTTGCTTCTCGCAATCTCTTGTGAAATGATCTCCCAGGTTCGGGGTCAAAGCCGTCAAGTCTATCCTGGATTTTGACCCTACGCATTCACTCGAAGTTCCTGAGATTAGAGAAAAATCACGTGACGTTAGACTCAATGAAATAACCAATTAAAGCAAGTAACTAAAAAGTAGTCTATAATCAAGTCCCCGGCAACGACGCCAAAAACTTGTCGCTCCCAATCGCACACACAAGTATACGTGGTCGTAGCAAGTAATATAATGTTAAATCGAATGTTGAACCCATAGGGACATGCGTAAACTACTTATTGAATCACTCTAATTGATATTTAATCGAGCCAAAAAAAATCCAGGAATATAACTAATTTATTCTACGATTATATGAAGTAATTATCAAGTAACGAGAGTATTGTTGTGTATTCAATATAGACAAATATTTCAGAGTTGTGATCAATTCACCACTTGTATTGCATTCTAATTAACTCTCCCTTTCATATAATTCACTCATGGTTGCTAATTAATCGATAATTGCTCTCGTAGCCTTCTCCCGAAGTACTAATCGCCTATTCTCAATAGATTAACGCGTATATTCCTATGAAACTAATCTATTAGAACGCACTAAGATTACAATGTATAATTATGCACGGTGACTAAGTATATTCCTATCCTAACCACAAATCTACTCCCCTGACGGGTTAAGATCGCCCTCTCTTCAATTCTTCTCTAATCTATATACGGCTTTCCCAAGCATAACATAGATAGTATATAGAACCAAATTGCTGGCCAAACAATTAAGCAATTAAACGCAGAATTGAAGAAACAACCATATATTGAGCGAACTATAATCAAGGTTAATTTAATGTCGAACAACAATATTCATGGCTAAACCACAACCCCAAAACAATGGGTGTTTAGCCACTTATACTAGAATTAAACAATTGCATAAATGGAAAATACTAGAATAAGATGAAGAAAACTAATAATTCTTTGCTTCCTCAATGATCTTGTGTGTATATTCTCTCCAAAAATTGCATACCCCCCCGAAGGTTGTGTTTTTGGGTCTATTTATATGTTTGGGATAAACCCTAAACGTGTAGGAGACTTCTATTCCAACCGGGAAACACTTAAAACCTTCAAAACTTGGAATTTACCGGACCAGGGACCCCAGGCGTTAAGCCCCAAACGCCTAGCTAAAGCCTGGGTAGGCCAGGCATTTGGGCTCTAACGCCCCACTAACGCATGGGTATGGCTGGTGTTTGGGCTGAAACGCCCGGCTAACACCGGGTTATGCCAGGCTTTTGGGCTAAAATGCCCGACTATGGCCCGGGTCACTCTTTTTCGACTCTTGAACATATTTTAACGTTTATACACCCCTTTAGCTCGGTTTCCATCTTCAATTCACCTACACATGAAATAGACTCCATTATACACATATAACGTGTATTTTTATCACAAAAGCACATAAAATGTAAGGTACATGATGCTTAAAACTATGGATTCTATCCACGCATCACTGCTCCCCGTATATTTTTTTTACACCATCCGTCACAGAGAATTTCATCATTTAGTGGAGAGTGGAGGGTACTGCCCTCATGTTGTGGATCCAAGGCTCCCGAGTAAGGCATTATACCTCATGTCACCCTCGATCACATGGAATTTAGTATCTTGAATGGTTCCAGCCACATTCACTGGCAAAATAATCTTACCTTTAGTAGTTTCATTGGCCATGTTGAAGCCGTTTAAGACCCGAGTTGTGGGCACGATTTGATCTTGCAGGCCGAGTTGTTCCACGATCCTCGATCGATGATATTCTTCGAGCTTCCTAGATCCACTAAAACACGCTTAACTTGAACTTTATTTAATAAGATAAAAATTACCAGAGCATCATTGCGTGGATGAGAAATGCCTTCTGCTTCTTCATCGTTGAATGATAAAGATCCTTCGGGCACATAATCTCGGGTTCATTTCTCTCTGGTGATTGATACCTTAGTTCGTTTGAATATGGGTCCCTGTGGAATGTCGATCCCACCAACGATCATATGAATAACATGTTGTGGTTCCTCCTGTTCATTTTTCCTGTTGGCATCCCTTTCTCTGAAATGATTCTTGGCTCGATCACTGAGGAACTCTCAAAGGTGGCCCTCATTGAATAGATGGGCTACCTCCTCTATTAATTGCCAGTAATCCTCTATCTTGTGACCATGCGTGCCATGATACTTGCACATCAAATTTGGGTTTCTTTGGGAAGGATCAGTTTGTATGGGTTTGGGCCACCTAGTATCATTGATCCTTCTGATTGCCGATACAATGCCTGATGCGTCAACGCCAAAGTTATACTCTGATAACAAAGGTGCCTCTATGAGATCGACATGCTTATCAATACCACTTTTGCTCATATGTCCCCGAGAATTCTGTCCTCGATCACTTCTTTGATCGTTCCGGGCGAAATTGCATTCTGAACCATTATTCCCTCGATCTGCGGTATATGGTTGATATTGATCTTTGTTCAACCTTGGATCCCTGTCAACGTCCCTCAGGGTTTTAACTGCCAACCTGTTCGGATGTACTGAATCAGAATGGGCTCCTAATTGGTCATCCTCGACCCTGATCTTCGACTGATATCGATTGTGCACATCTGCCCAAGTTACAGCTAGATACTCGACCAAATTTTGCTTTAACGGTCGTGATGCTATCGAACTCCACTCGTTAAACCCTTGGGTGAAAGCTTGAACGTCCCAATCATCTGTGACCGATGGCAACTCCATGCGTTCCATTTGAAGTCGGGATACAAACTCCCTCAGCATTTCGTTATTCCTTTGTATTATCATGAAAATGTCTGATTTTCTTGTTGCGACCTTTATGGCCTCGACGTGTGCCTTCACAAAAGAATCTTCTAACATGGAAAATGAGTCGATGGAATTTGGTGGCAGGTTGTGATACCAAATCATTGCTCCCTTTGATAAAGTTTCCCCAAATGTTTTCAACAAAATGGACTTGATCTCATCATTATCTAAGTCATTTCCTTTTATTCTGCATGTGTACGAAGTGATGTGTTCATTAGGATCGGTGGTCCCGTTGTATTTAGGTTTATCCGGCATACGGAACTTCTTAGGAATGGGCTTCGGAGCCACACTCTGAGGAAAAGGCTTTTGCACAGACCTTTTCGAATCCAATCCTCTTAGGATCGGGGGTGTCCCCCTGTATCTGATCAACTCGGGAGTTGTATGTTTCCACATTTTTATCATTATCTTTGATTTTCTTCTCACCCGACTCAATTCTTTTGGTGAGCTCCTCGAGCATTTTCATTATTGCGGGATCAATCCCTGATTCATTACTATTTGATCTTTCCTGCACTGGCTCGGTACGGCGAGTGATTTCTGGCTCGGCCACACTTGGAGTCCTATGTTGATTTTGCAACTGAGAAATAGCGGCATGCTGAGCCTGTAGCATCTCGAATATTACCTAGAGGCTAACTCCTCCGTTTTCTCTGCCCTATCTACCTTGGCCACTAGATCGGCCTTCCCTGCGTACACTCCCTTAGGGGTTCGCGCCTAGGTTCTACATTTAGATAAACGTGCGAACTGATATCGACTGGATCAGTGAACAGTGCTCCCCCGACATTAGCCGGTGTCACCCCGGCTCCTGGAGCAATTATATTGTCATTTTCCCCGTGAAATCTGATACCATCATCACTATGTATAAGCGCGTTTTGTGAGTTTAAAATGTTTTAACCCAAGAGAAAAATTACTTGACAAGAACAAGTGTGAGATAACGTGTGTTATCAGAATCAACACTGAAACAATCATTATTATCCTTAGCCTCACGATGGGCGCCAAACGTTTTACCCTAAAATTCTAGTAACAATTAAACTTATATTGTGGTTTTAAGTATATGTGATTTAATCCAATACCAATTAATAAACAAGGAATTAAATAAATAAATTAGAGAACAGAGTAAATCAAACTAGTATGCAAGCCAAATATCGACCTTGACCTGTGATAAGCTCGAGGTGTGATAGTAGGAATAGCAAATTATAAAGCAACTCTGATGAACAGTAAGTGAACTAGCAAGAAAGTAATGAGCATATATTTTCTTCTCAGTGAACAGTCTTTGTTACAAATGAGTGGGATCCCCTTTATATAATAGGGGAGTCCTAAATAAGGTACATTTCTAATTATAGTAGGAAATCATATTTGACAATTGTTTAACCGCCGAAGATCAATCCTTTCCGAAATCACGTCGTGATCTCCGGCCCGTTGCAGTATCTCGCTCTTTCTGTTACTAAATCATACCGGTATCATCTCGAAATGTGTCTTCTTCTGACCTCGGTAAGTGTTATCGACCTTGACCTTGGAAAGGGACTTCGATCCCGAGCTCGATGTCCTATTCTTCCGACGTGGTACCACTCTTTCCATCGAAGAACGAGATGGGGTAGCCCCGATTTCCACCTTATACAAATCAGTCATAAATAAGATAAATTGAGCCTTACCCCATGCCCATGGAAGAGGGATGACAAAGTCCATTCCCCACTTCATGAATGCCCATGGTGACAAGACCGAATGCAGCAGTTCCCCGGGTTGGTGAATCATCGGAGCATATCTTTGGCACTTGTCACATTTTTGTACGAACTCATTCGCATCTTTTTCCATGTCGATCCAATAATAGTCGTCTCTAATCACCTTTTCAACTAATGACTCAGCGTCTGAATGATTTTTGCATGTGCCCTCGTGAACTTCCCTTAGATCATACTCGATATCTCCCGGTCCCAGACATATTGCTAGCGGGCCATCGAACATTCTTCTTTAACAAGGTTCTGTCCTCGGACAAGCTGAATTGGGCTGCCTTTGTGCGCAGGGCCCTTGATACTTTTGGATCTGAGGGAAGTTTCCCGGTCTTCAAATACTCTACATATTTATTTCTCGAATCCTAGGTTAAGCTTGTGTAATTTATTTCGGCGTCACCTTCTTATACTATCGACCTCATGAGTTGTACGACTGACCCCGAGTTGAGCTCGTCATCTTCGGTCGAAGAACCTGCGTTTGAAGGGGCATCAACCTTACTATTTTGATCTCGAGATATGTGCTACAAAGTCCACTCTTTGAACCGATGTAATGTTACCTGTAACTTATCTAGGTACCTTTGCATTCAAACTTCTCTAACTTCGAACGTTCCATTAACTTGGTTCACCACAAGGAGGGAGTCACACTTAGATATGATCACCTCTGCCCCAAGCTTTTGGCCAATTTTGAGACCTGCAATTATGGCCTCATATTCGGCCTCGTTGTTAGTCAATTTCACAGTTCTAATGGATTATCTTACTATATTTCCTGTGGGTGGCTTCAGTACGATGCCAATTCTGGACCCTTTTACGTTTGAGGCATCGTTCATAAAGTGGGTCCAGATTCCAGAAGATGTCCCCGATTTTACCAACAACTCTCTTTCGACTTCAGGCATTAGAGCCGGCATAAAGTCAGCCATGAAATCTTCCAAAATTTTAGACTTAATGGCTGTCTAGGGTTGATATTCGATATTGTACCCACTGATTTCTACAGCCCATTTGGCCAATCGCCCCGAGAGTTCAGGTTTATGCATTATATTTCGTAATGGGTAAGTTGTCACAACACATATAGGATGTCACTAAAAATATGGTTACAGTTTCCTAGAGGCACTTAGTAAAGCGAGCGCCAATTTTTCTAGGTAAGGATATCTAGCTCGGCCTCACCTAAGGTCCTGCTAACATAATAAATCAAAAATTGCATACCTTGTTCTTCCCGAACTTGGACTCCACTTACCTCTATTTCTGATACTACCAAATACAAGTATAGTCGTTCATCTTCCCTCGTCGTGTGAAGAAGTGACGGGCTCGATAGATATCAGTTAAGTTCTTCCAAGGCCCGTTGGAATTCCGGGATCCATGTGAAGTTGTTTTTCTTCTTCAGTAACAAGAAAAAAATCAATGGCTCTTATCGGAGGACCTCGAGATGAATCGCCCCAGGGAGGCAGTGCGCCTGATTAGCCTTTGTACGACCTTCACATTGTCCACTACCATGATATCCTCGATAGATTTGATCTTGTCGAGGTTGATCTCGATTCCTCAGTTAGACACCATGAACCCGAGAAATTTACCTGATCCAACTCCGAACGCGCATTTTCTGGATTCAGCTTCATGTTGTACTTCTTCAATATACTGAAGGTTTCCTGCAAATGCTTTAAATGGTCCTCTTCTCACAGGGACATAACTAACATATCGTCAATGTAAACTTCTATGGATTTCCCAATTTCTTCTTCAAACATTCGGTTTTCTAGGCGTTGGTAAGTGGCACCGGCATTTTTTTATCCAAATGGCATTACGTTATAGCAGTATGTGCCATACTTAGTGATGAAAGAGGTCTTTTCTTGATCATCCGAGTCTCCATATTTAGTTGTACCCGGAGTAGGCATCGAGAAAACTGAGGATCTCGTGGCCGGCTGTGGCATCAATCATGCGATCGATGTTAGGCAAAGGGAAAGAGTCTTTGGGGCATGCCTTATTTAATTATTTATAATCCACACACATTCTCAGTTTGTTCGCTTTTTTGGGGACTACTACTACGTTTGCTAACCAATCCGGGCATTGGACCTCCCTGATGGACCCTATTTTAAGGAGTTTAGTTACCTCGTCCTTGATGAAAGTATGCTTGATCTCGGACTAGGTCTCCTTTTCTGCTTGACCGGATGGAATTTCGGGTCCAGGCTTAGCTTGTGAGTAGTGATATCTGGTGGGATCCCTGTCATGTCGAGATGGGACCAAGAAAAACAATCCATGTTAGCTAAAAGAAATTGAATGCAATTTTTCCTGAGCTCGGGAGTTAACCCCGTTGTTACAACCTATATTCACGTACGTTGGTTCATTCCATAAGTTAGTCGCATAAATATGAGAAGATATTATCTTTTATATGATAAGAATTTAATCATATTGGTCTTAAATGATACAGGAGTGTATAAGAGTGATTAACAAGTATTAGAAGTTAAACGAATCAAGGATGTTATAACCCTTATTTTTGGGTAAAACTAGGGGTGATTAATATTCTCAAGAGGTCATGTTTTAAGGTATTTGAATCATATAATATCCATATCGTAAGTCCTGAAGTCAAACGAGTTATGAAACAAAAGTCGACAAAAGTTGTCGCAACTTATGTTCATAATTTTATTTAAATATTATGTCAAATGTTACTAGACTTTTCTCCCAATTTACTTTGAATTATGGGTGATATATCCATCAAATTGAAGATCTATGAGTCTAGTTTCCAACTCATTAAACCGTTTATCAAGACGACATCAGAGTAGAGAATGTATTGTTGCGAGACTGCACATGTTGCTAGGTGACAAGTAGGCGTGTCACCTACTTGGTTAAATGCGAGGCCAAAAAAAGGCAATTTTGGGTCGGCCAAAGATCCCATTTAAAGTCTTATCTCCTGAAATATAACCCTCATTAAATATCACAAATAACCAGACCTAAACCTCTGCAAACTTCCTCCCAAAAATTATCCACAAACCCTAATTGATTTTCTCTCTCTTTCAAGTTCTAATTGGAAGTAAAACCTAGAAGTTGAAGAACCAAGATAAGGGCTGAGTTATCCAACAAGTAAGGTAAGTTTACTGGTCTCTTTAATCCATTATTTCTGCTTTATATTCATGGTAATTCGTTCTATACTTGTAAGAACTCATGGGACGGTGATCGGAAGTCGTGAGTTCGAGTTATTCACTTGTAGCGGACTGTTTTGTGGACTGTTTTGTGTTGCTGTTGGGCTGCGTGTTTTACTACTTTTTTGTGGAGTTTTGGAGGATTAAAGTGTGGAGAAACACCATATAGATGTAGGGTTGTGGGCTGGTTGTTCGTCGTAACATTTTCGGGTCGTTTGATACTACTACGGTGGTCGTTTTGTGTTTGAAGAGATTGCGGTGTGTTGGGCTGTTTGGTGATTGTTTTGACTTGTGTGAAGTCATGTATATAGGGTAGGTTCTGTCCTTTTCATTTTAAAATATGTTATAGTCGATACATAATAGTTACGACATTTAAACGATAACGATAGTGTTGGTTCTCTTATTGTAGATTAAGGAGTTGTGACATTTGCATAGCTTGAGGTTGGGCAGTATATATACAAGGTATGTGAGGCTATCTCTTTCCTTATTTTGCACGACTCTGATTATACATAATGAAATTGAACGAGCTTCCAAAGATGCTCTACTATTAGAAGCTAGCAGTACTTACATTGTTTTCCTTCTTATGGAACAATTGATGTTAAGGTTGCTTCTCTTATTATTATGTTATCAATGTTGTTGGTACTTCCTGATTCTTATAAGATTCTTGATGAAGAGTTAGTTCTAATAACATGTACGGAGAATATAGACCTTACGTCACTCCAAAAGGTTCAGAATATGATTCCAATGAGTCATACATGCATTATATATATATATATATATATATATATATATATATATATATAATATATATCTATTTTACTCAACCAAGTCGCGCTATAGTCAGCCGGGTACGACACCTATAGTGGAACCAATAATCAGTTGGGTTTTACCGAGCTCCACGTGGCCGGGTACGTTTTACCCAGCCTATTACGGCCGGGTACGATATGATGATCATGTTTCCCACAGAGGCGTATGTTTTAAAAGTTTATGTATATATATGTATGTATCACGTATTTCATGTAAGTAGCCCTCAGAGGTACTCAGATGTTAGAGGTTGTATATACTCTATCCCTGTCTACATTACTGTTCTTACTTATGCTTTCCTGCCTTACATACTCAGTACTTTATTCGTACTTACGTGATTTTTATTTGTGGACGCTGCATGCCGTGCTGCATGTCATGATAGATAGGTAGACGCAACTCCCCCACCACAGTAGGCTTCCCAGTTCAGCAGTTATGGGCAAGATCCCTTCTCCGGACTTGCCGTGGTCATTTTTGTTATAGATATTATGGGTATGTCGGGGCCCTATTCCAGCAGTGTTGCATCACTTATGCTCCTTTAGAGGCTCATAGACAGTTGTCGACTCATGTATAGTTTGGTATGCCTTGTTGGTTAATTTTTGTTGTATAGTCTTTCATGGCAGTGATGTAGCTCGTACCTTATATGTACTTAGCAGTCTTATCATCCCATGTAATGTATGTTCATGCCATTATCTTTCATTGTTGATTGTTCATGATCCATATCTACCATTTATATTGATCTCGTCGGTCCTTAAAGATAATAAAGAAGGTAAGATAAAATGTACGTTGGTGCTCGGCAAGTATGGCCCTAGTGCTAGCCAGTTTGGGTCGTGAAAAACTTGGTATCAGAGCAAGTCTGTCCTAGGGGTTGTCTATGAGCCGTGTCTAGAAGAGTCTTGATTATCATTTATAATCAAGAGACTACATGACATCTAGGGTTGTTACCTTCTTCCTGAATCTAGATCGTGCTTACAGTTGAGTCTTTAGTGTTCATATCTAATATTAACCTTGTTTTCTTTCAGCGATGCCTTCGACTAGGAAGAAAGCGATTAGTAGACGACCTGATGTAGCTGCGAGAGAGGGTACTAGTCAGGTGCCTCAAGCCAGAGCATGCCAAAGTGAGACTCAGAGTGAGATGTCGTCTCATACCTTATCTACTCCGTCTCATCCAGAGGATATAGGAGGCACCCAACACCACCAGTTCTTCCGCCTGTCCCTACAGAATATTGGTGTTGTTGATAAATCAGATAGTACGAGAATTCATGATTTTATTAATCTAGACCCTCCAGTGTTTACCGGATCAAACCCCAAGGAGGACCCACATGCTTTTATTGACCAGGTTTATCGTATACTGCGGGTTATGCATGCTACAGATACAGAGGCAGTAGAGTTGGCTTCTTATCGGTTACGATATTTAGCGGTTTTTTGGTATGATAGTTGGGAGAGATCCAGGGGTCTGAACGCCCCTCCAGCTGTGTGGAAGGAATTTTTTGAGGCCTTTCGTCGTCACTATTTGCCAGTTGAGATACGACGAGCTAGAGTTGATAAGTTCTTGAACCTTAGACAAGGTAATATGAGTGTGCGAGAGTATAGTATGCAGTTTGATCCAGCCCAAAATCGCACCTGCGCCCCATTGTCGACACATGCGGCTTCGCAGGTGCGGAAATTCCATCGCACCTGCGATCCCAGCCAAGCCTGCCCACTCTCGCACCTGCAGCGCCAAAGCCGTACCTGCGGCTCCGCACCTGTGGCCAAATCCTCACAGGTGCGAATCACACCAGATGACAGCAATTCCAGCCTTCTTCAACTTCAAATATTGATCCGTTAACCACCCGGAATCCACCCGAGGCCCCCGGGACATCGTCCAATTATATCAACCTGTTCCAAAACATAATGCGGACTTGCTCGAGGCCTCAAATTACATCAAACAACATCGAAACCACGAATCGCACCCAAATCCCAACTTTATGAACTTAGAATTTTCCAATTCTACATCCGATGCCGAAACCTATCAAATCACGTCCGATTGACCTCAAAATTTGAGCACAAGTCATATTCGACATTACGGACCTGCTCCAACTTCCAGAATTGCATTCCGACCTCGATATCAAAACTTCCACTTCCGGTCAGATTTCTCAAAAACCTTCAAATTTCTTTCTTTAGCCAAAGGACTTCAAAATGACCTACGGACATCCAAATTCACTTCCGATCGCGCTCCCTACTGCAGAATCACCATACGAAGTTATTCCCAGACTCGGTATCCCAAACGGACATTAACATTAACATCACTGAAATGCACTTCAAGCCCAAATTTATGAAATTCTTCTAAAATGCTAACTTCCACAATATACGCCGAAACGCTCCCGGGTTATCCAAAACCCGGTTCGAAAATACGTCCAAGTCTAAAATCATAATACGAAGCTGCAGGAACCTTCAAATCCTGATTCAGAGGTTGTTTACTCAAAATTTCAATCTTAGTCCATTTCTCCAACTTAAGGCTTCTAAAATGAGAATTTTCTTTCCAAATCAACTCTAAACTTCCCGAAATTCAATTCCGACCACACCTACAAGTCATAACACCTGAAACAAAGCTGCTCACGGCCTCAAACCGCTGAACGAAGTGCTATAGCCCAAAATGACCGATCGGGTAGTTACAACTTACATAGCTGAAGATTATGCGAAATTGTATATCAAGGAGATTGTTAGGCTTCATGGTGTGCCGGTATCTATTATATCAGACCGAGGAGCGCAATTTGCAGCTAACTTTTAGAGGTCTTTTCAGAAAGGTTTAGGCACACAACTAAATCTCAGCATTGCATTACATCCACAGACTGACGGACAGGCTGAACGTACCATTCAGACACTTGAAGATATGCTACGAGCATGTGTTCTAGATTTCAAGGGAAATTGGGATGACCATCTTCCACTCATAGAATTTTCCTACAATAATAGATACCATTCCAGTATTAAAAAGGCCTCGTACAAGGCACTATACTGGAGGAGATGTAGATCACCACTTGGATGGTTCGAAGTCGATGAAACAGAACTATATGGGCCAGATTTGATTCACCAAGCCATTGAGAAGGTGAAACTGATACAAGAGCGGCTGAGGACGGTGCAAAGCAGGCAAAAGTCTTATATTGATGTCCGACATCGTGATATGGATTTTGAGGTTGGTGATTGGGTTTTCCTGAGGATCTCGCTGATGAAGGGTGTTATGCATTTTAAGAAGAAGGGTAAGCTGAGTCCGCGATATATCGGTCCGTACAAAATTCTTCAACGAATTAGACAGGTTGCTTATGAGTTAGAATTGCCATCCGAATTAGAATTTGTCCACCCGGTATTCCATGTATCTATGTTGAGGAAATGTATTGGAGACCCTTCTAGGGTCGTCCCT
Organism: Nicotiana knightiana; assembly: GCA_005239525.1. NCBI lineage: Eukaryota > Viridiplantae > Streptophyta > Magnoliopsida > Solanales > Solanaceae > Nicotiana > Nicotiana knightiana. Next base: position 20,279 of record ML427987.1, read on the forward strand.
ATCAAATATGTACAAGTTACAGAGGATCTATCACATGAAGAAGTGCCAGTGGCTATATTTGATCGAAAATTCCGCAAGCTGAGAACAAAGGATGTAGTTTCCATCAAAGTATTGTGGAGGAACAAGAATAGGGAAGAAATTACATGGGAAGAAGAAGAAGAGATAAAGTCTAAATACCCTTACTTGTTCCAAATTCAAGATAACAAGGATGCCGGGGGGAGGTGGGGACACAGGATGCATTAGAAGGTGAAAAGGCTCTATGAGATAAGTAGTAGCTTGAGAATACTCTTCCTTAATACAAAATGGTGATATACAGATAATGTACATATCCATAATGCTTGGTATAACCTTGTGAGACTATACGTTGGGTTTAACTGCTTGCAAGTTTGGCTAGTATCCATTTTATTGGGGAAACTCGACGGGAAATTTCTGTTGGAATCCACGATGAGTTAGGCTCCCCATAAACCCTTACATTCGAGGACAAATGTTCCTAGGTGGGGGAGGGTGTTACAACCCATATTCACGTACGTTGGTTCATGACATAAGTTAGTTGACATAAATCTGAGAAGTGATTATCTTTCAGATGATAAGAAGTTAATCCTATTGGTCTTAAATGACACAAGAGTGTGTACGGGTGATTAATCAAGTATTAGAAGTTAAACGAATCAATGATGTTGTAACCCGTATTTTTGGGTAGACCTAGGGGTGCTTAATATTCTCAAGAGGTTGTGTTTTAAGTTATTTGAATCATATAATATCCATATCATAATTCTTGAATTCAAACGAGTTATGAAACAAAAGTCGACAAAAATTATCGCAACTTATGTTCATAATTTTATTTAAACTTTAGGCCAAATGTTACTAAGCTTTCTCCCAATTTACTTGGAATTGCAGGGTGATGTACCCACCAAATTGGAGATATATGAGTCTAGTTTCCAATGCATTAAATCGTTTATCAATATGACATCAGAGTAGAGGGAGATATGTATGTTGCGAGACTGCACAGGCTGCTAGGTGACAAGTAGGTCTGTCACCTACTTGGTTAAATATGAGCCCAAAATGAGGCAATTTCGGGTCGGCCAAAGAGCCCATTTAAAGGATTATCTCCTGAAATATAACCCTCATTATATATCACAAATAACCAGACCTAAACCCCTGCAAACTTCCTCCAAAATATTATCCACAAACCCTAATTGATTTTCTATCTCTTTCAAGTTCTAATTGGGGGTAAAACCTAGAGTTTGAAGAACCAAGATAAGGGCTAAGTTATCCAATAAGTAAGGTAAGTTTACTGCTCTCTTTAATCCATTTTTTTTGCTTTAAATTCATGGTAATTCGTTCTATACTTGTAAGAACTCACGGGGCGGTGATCAGAAGCCGTGATTTCAAATTATTCACTTGTAGCGGACTGTTTTGTGTTGTTGTTGGGCTGCATGTTTTACTACTGTTTTCTGAAGTTTTGGAGGAGGAAGGGTATGTATAAACACAATATATATGTAGGGTTATGGGCTGGTCATTCGTCGTACCATTTACGGGTCGTTTGACACTACTACGGTGGTTGTTTTGTGTATGAAGAGATTGTGGTGTGTTGGGCTGTTTGGTGATTGTTTTGGCTTGTGTGAAGTCATATATATAGGGGAGGTGTTGTCCGCTTCATCATAAAATATGTTATGGCTGTTACATAATAGTTACGACGCTTAAACGATAACGATAGTGTCGTTTCTCTTATTGTAGATTAAGGAGTCGTGACATTTGCATAGCTTGAGGTTGGGTAGTATATATACAAGGTATGTGAGGATATCCCTTTCCTTCTTTTGCACGACTCCGATTATACATAATGAAATGAACGAGCTTCCAAAGATACTCTACTATTAAAAGCTAGCATTACTTACATAGTTTCCCTTCTTATGGAACAATTGATGTTGAGGTTGCTTCTCTTATTCTTATGTTATCAATGTTGTTGGTACTTCCTGATTCTTATAATATTCTTGATGAAGAGTTAGTCCTAATAACGTGTATGGAGAATATCGCAACCATTGATCAGTTGGGTTTTACCGAGCTCCATATGGTTGTGTATATTTTACCGGGCCTATTATGGCCGGGTACGATATGATGATGATGTTGCCCACATAGGCGTATGTTTTAAAAGTTTATGTATATATATGTATCATGTATTTCATGTCAGTAGCCTTAAGAGGTACCCAGATGTTAGAGGTTGTATATACTCTATCTCAGTTTAGATTACTGTTCTTACTTATGCTTTCCTTCCTTACATACTCAGTACTTTATTCGTACTTACGTGCTTTTTATTTGTGGATGCTGCATGCCGTGATGCATGTCCTGATAGACAGGTAGACGCAGCACCCCCACCACAGTAGGCTTCCCAGTTCAGCGGTTATTGGCAAGATCCCTTCTCCGGACTTGCCGTGGTCATTTTTGTTATATATATTATGGGTATGTCGGGGCCCTGTTCCAGCAATGTTGCATCACTTATGCCCCTTTAGAGGCTCATAGACAGGTGTCGACTCATGTATAGTTTGGTATGCCTTGTTGGCTATTTTTTGTTGTATAGTCTTTCATGGAAGCGTTGTAGCTCGTACCTTATATGTAGTTTCTTAGCAGTCTTGCCATCCCATGTGATGTATGTTCATGCCATTGTCTTTCATTGTTTATTGTTCATGATCCATATCTACCATTTATATTGATCTCGTCAGCCCTTAAAGATATTGAAGAAGGTTAGATAAAATGTACGTTGGTGCTCGGCAAGTATGGCCCGAGTGCTAGTCATGATCCTCCAGTTTGGGTCGTGACACCCGTGCCCAGGTATACCTTTCGATCAGGTAGATGTTTAATCAGTATGACCTACCCAGCTCTTCCAACTATTGATTTGGTAGCGTCGAAATCATCGGGGGCTATAAAGGATCAAGGAACCCAGTTATCACGATCCGAAATTTCCACTGTCGGGATCGTGCTGGCGCCTAACATTTCACTTGCTTAATTCTTTTTAATAGTTTAAGGGATAATATTAAGAAAGAGCTGAAATAACTGAAATAAATAAAGTGTAAATACGGAAGCTAAACCATCCAAACATCTATTACAATTCCCTGAACCTGGTGTCACAAGTGCACGAGCTACTAGAATAGTACATACAAGGGTCTAAAATAACATAAAGTTATTTGAAAAGAAGTTACACAACAAAATAAAACAAGAAGGGGACTTTAGGAGCTGTAGACGCTGAACAGATATACCTCAAGTCTCCGTAGGCTGTCTAATCCTAGCTCTCTAGTAGCCGCCGCCGTGATCGACTCCTAAATATGCACAATGTGCAGAGTGTAGTATCAGTACAACCGACCCATGTACTGGTAAGTGCCGAGCCTAACCTCGACGAAGTAGTGATGAGGCTAAGGCGGGTAACCTACACTATAACTTGTACGCAATGTATATAATAATGACAGAATAATAGAGGTACTGAACAGAATTGAACAGTCAATTAAAAATGATAACCGTAGTCTCAAGAATAACCCAACATAGTCCAGAACTACCAATCTTTAACAGTTCAATGCAATTACCGAAAAAACCAACACAACACAAGAAATGGAAACATATAGGTTGTTACGGCGCGCAACCCGATCCTACCAGTCAATACATAATCTTCCCTTATTCCACCATAAAAATATCAATAACAGTAAATAATATGTATTTGTTGCGGCGCGAAACCCGACCCCACCATATATCAATATCATTATCCTAATTCACCCTTATTTCACTATATCAATCCACCTTATTACACTTGTTGCGGCGTGTAACCCGATCCCACCGTATCATACATATTCACCCTTATTTCACAATATCAATCCACCCTTATTACACCTGTTGCGGCTGCAGACCGATCCTACCATATCGGCACCAAACACTAGTTTCACACACTCAAATCAACAGTTCAAACAATAAAAAGCCTTTACGATCAGTAAATACCAAACTGAACCCAAAAGGAAAACCTTGTACAATATAAGAATCTACACAATATCACTACACAGTGAGACCAATCCGGCAATTTACAATTAGAAGGTGCAAACGAGTCAATTTAAGCAAATAGCAGGTACTCGTGAAACAATAAAAAAGAGCTAACATCATTAACAGGAGAAGATATTGATTAAAAGATAGCAGCTAAGCATAAAAAACATTTAAAGCATATAACAATTAAGACAGGGAAGGAAACAATTAAAGGAAAGTAAATCAGGGAAAACAGATAATTTGGCAGCGTATAGGAACTCATCACCTCGCATGTACGCCGCACACATGGAATTCACATAACACATAGTCTGAGGGTTCCTAATTCCCTCAAGTCAAGGTTAGACACAACACTTACCTCACTCTGCAGCCAATTCAAAGCTTTACTGGGGCCTTTTCCCCTAGAATCCGCCTCCAAACCACTCGTATCTAGTCACAATCAACTTAATACCATTAAATTACGATGCATAATTTTAGGTTTCCCAAACTTTCCCCCAAAACGTCAAAAATCGACCCCGAGCCCGCTTGGTCAAAACCCGAGGTTCGGACCAAAATCCATTTACCCATTTACCCCCGAGTCCGATTATATAATTTGTTTCTAAATCTAACCTCAATTCGAGGTCTAAATTCTAATTTTACAAAAATCTCTAATTCTACCCAAACCCTCAATTTCCACCATGAAAATCCTAGATTTTAGGTTGAAAATTCATGAAATGTAATGGGCAAATGAAAGAAAGTAGGTTAAAATCACTTACCAACAATTTGGGGAAGAAAATATATTGGAAGAATCGTCTCTAGGCTTTCTAGATTTTGAAAATTTAAAAGAATGGCCATAATCCCGTATTGGGAATGTTTAATAGCTGGGCGATAGTGTTCATCGCGTTCGCGTGAACACTGTCGCGTTCGCGAAGAGCAAGGCCTAAGTGGCCTACCGGATCGCTAGTAAATGTACGCATTGCAATGGTCTATCCCCCTTGATCTACACGTTCGCGTAGAGTTACCTCAACTCCCCTACCCAGCCTAGCTAAAGCTACACGTTCACGTGAGACAGGCCGCGTTCACGTAGAGAAATCCCCCCAGTGCTCCGTGTTCGCGATCATGGTCCTGCATTTGCATAGTGTAAAATCCTCCCCCAGCCCAGATCCCGTTCACAATCGCAAGAATGGCTTCACGATCACGAAGCACAACGCAACAGAATACCAGTTGCAACAACATACCAGATTTTATAAGTGCAAAACACCCCAAAGCCTATCCGAAACTCACCTGAGCCCTCGAGGCTCCAAACTAAACATGGACACACGTCCTAAAACATCATACAAACTTGTCGGCGCAATCAAATTGCCAAAATAACACCTAGAACCACGAATTGAACACCAAATCGAATGAAATTGTCAAGAAAGATTTAAAATTCTATTTTCACAACCAGACGTCCGAATCACGTCAAACCAACTCCATTACTCACCAAATTTCACAGACAAGTCTTAAATATTATAACAGACCTATACTAGGCTCCAGAACCAAAATACAGACCCGTTATCAACAAGGCCAAACATAAATCAAATTCTTAAAATCATTAGACTTTCAAACTTTAATGTTTCATCAAAATTCCATATCTCAAGCTAGGGACCTCGGAATTTGATTCTGGGCATATTCCCAGGTCTCAAATTACGATAAGGACCCACTGAGACAGTCTAAATATGGATCTGGGTCCGTTTTCTCAAAATATTGAACGAAGTTAACTCAATTAAACTTTTAAGGCAAAAATTCTTATTTTTATTAGTTTTTAACATATAAGTGTTCCGGAAAAACACCCGGACCACACACGCAAATCCTGGAAGGCTAAAATAGGATATTTAAAGGATTTTGAACATAGAATTTATTTCTAAAACATGAGATGACTTGTCCGGTCATCACACCAGTAATCATCGTCTTCGTTAGTCCCCTGCTTGTCCGGTTGGGTCGAGGATGACATCGATGATTTCTATTTGGCTTCCTATTTTTATTTTGAACTTGGCTCCTTTTTTATGTGAGTGTTGATATTAGAATTACTTCATCAATGGCCATCATCTTCTCTGCAGCGGGTTGCTCCCCGTAGATCATTTTAATCCCTTCTGGTGTTGGGAATTTTAATACCTGGTGAAGGGTCGAGGGCACAACCCTCATGTTGTGGATCCATGGTCTTCTGAATAGGGCATAGTACCTCATGTCCCCTTCGATCACATAAAAGATGGTGTCCTGGGTGGTTCCGGCTACGTTTACCAGTAATGTTATTTCTCCCTTAGTAGTTTCGCAAGCCATGTTGAATCCGTTTAGCACTCGCGCAGCAGACACGATTAGCATGTAGGCCGAGTTACTCTATGACCCTCGACCGAATGATGTTGGCCGAGCTTCCTGGATCAATTAGCACACGTTTTACTCGAGTTTTATTCATGAGTATAGATATTACTAGTGCATTTTAATAGTACTGCATGATTCCTTTTGCATCCTCGTTATTGAAAGATAAAGTTCCTTCTAGTATGTAATCTCGAGTCCATTTTTCCCTCATGATTGATTCTTTGGTGTGCTTTAACATCGGACCTTGAGTAACATCGACTCCTCCGATGATCATATGAATGAAATTTAGGTTCTTCTTGCTCGTATTGTTTATTGGAATCCCTGTTTTTGAAATGATTCTTGGCTCGGTCGCTCAGAAATTCTCGAAGGTGCCCGTTGTTGAATAACCGGGCTACTTCTTTTGTTAATTGTCAACAATCCTCTGTTCTGTGGCCATGAGTGCCATGATATTTGCACATTTGGTTGGGATATCTTTGGGATGGATTAGTTTGTAAAGGTTGAGGTCATTTGGTATCTTTTATGCGTCTGATAGCCGATACGATGGAAGTTGCATCAACATTAAAGTTGTATTTTGATAACCGTGGTGCTTCTTTAGGTCCGATAGGCCTGTCGAAGTCGTTCTTTCTCATGAGCCCTCGAGAGCTCTGGCCTCGATCACTACTCCTTTCATTTGGTACAGAATTTTGCCCAGATCCGCTACTCCCACGATCTCCATTATATGGTCGGTATCGATCTATGTTCAACCTCGGTTCTCAGTCAATATACCTCTTGATTCTATCGACGGGTCTGATAGGATAAACGGACCGGATGGAGCCCCTCGTTGATTGTCTTCGACCCTGATTGTCGATTGATACCGATTATGCACATCAGCCCATGTAACAGTCGGGTATTTTATCAGATTCTACTTCAACTGCTGCAAAGCCACCGAGCTTCGAACATTGATTCCTTGGGTAAATGCTTGAACAACACAATCTTTAACGACATGTGGCAGGTCCATCCGTTCCATTTGGAATCGAGACACAAATTCTCTGAGCATTTCGTTGTCCTTCTGCCTTACCTTGAAAAGTCCGACTTCCTGGTTTCAACCTTGATGGACATGGCATGTGCCTTTACGAAAGACTCTACAAGCATAGCAAATGAGTCAATAGAATTAGGTGATAAATTGTGGTACCATACCTTAGCTCCCTTTGACAAGGTTTCTTTGAATTTATTTAGCAAGACAAATTCAATCTCGTCATCCTCTAGATCATTCCCTTTGATAGAACATGTATAAGAGGTGACATGCTCATTTGGATCGGTCATTCCATTGTATTTAGGAATCTCGGGCATGTAAAACTTCTTAGGGATCGGCTTGGGATCCGCACTCAGGAGGAAAGGTTTTTGTATGAACTTTTTGGAGTCCAGGCCCTTCAATATCGGCGTTGCCCCTAGGATTTGATCGGCCCTGGAGTTGTAAGTTTCCACCTTCTTGTGGTTTGGCTCGATATTATTTTCCCCCGGATCAATTGGTTTTGTTAGTTTTTCGAGCATCTTCATGATTGCAAGATTGGTTTCCGATTCTTTCTTGTTCGATTTCCTTGAAACCGATTCGACCCTGTGGACAACTTCTTGGGATGGCTCGGGCTCGATCCTACTCGGTGGGCAATTTTGGTTTTGGAGTTCAGCTATCGCTACCTGTTGAGCCTACAACATTTCGAAGATCACCCGCAGGTTGATCCTGCCATCTTCACCACCATGTGTGCTTTGAGCGGCTGAACATCCCCACGGACGCTGCCCTCGGGATCAACGGCCAAATTTGCATTGATGGCTACATATGAGCTGACATCGATTTGATCTACAGCCGGAACTCCATCGAGGCCACCCGGGGGTACTGTTTGACCAAAAAATAATAAACTTTGGTTAAACTAATTAATCAGTTGTTAAGGAGGATTAATCCTAGATATAGCTAATAACTTTAGACCTTGAGTTGGTAGCACGAATGATATGAGCAATGAAGGAATTGAATTAATGTGTAAGCAATAAATGTGCTGAATATAACAACGAGCATAAAGTATCAAGTATTAAATAACCATAAATGGCAGTAAATAAGGAGAAAGATTCACCCAATATTGAATGAGGTGAATGAATCTTCCCTGTAACAATGATGAATGACAAGAATTTAAGAGAATATTGACCGCTTTCTCGGATCTAGTGGACATGACAATAGATAATCCAAAAAGGTCGAATCTCTCCAGAAAGTTGTTCTTTTTATTTATCTAGAGAGCTTACTTTTCAAAAGTGTTCTTATCATATATGATATTACATGCCATTTGCCTTATCTCTCATTCTATTTATATGGAATATTCCCAAAGAGTCCTAAAAGTACAAACAGAGAGAATATTTATGAGAATATTTGCTCTGAAGATCCCAATACAAAACTAGTTGTTACTACAATCTGCTTTACTCGACCTCGGTCGTGGTTGATCGCTTGGTGACTCGTTCCGTTGATCACTGGTCGACTTCGGCCAAATTGCCAATGATAAGTTACAAATTACTCACGATAACCACCTCTTCGTGCTAAATTTCCTCGGTCGGATTTTGACCCATACAAGTACGTCATTCCCTGGTGCTATGTTATCATTTTTACCGTGATGGCCGAAACCAATGTCAACGTGTAGGGGTGCTGACCGAGAGTTCGACATTTTGGTCCTGGAATCAAAGATACTTCAAAGAACAAGTGTAAAATAATGTGTGTTATGAATGTTTGTACCAGGTAATCCCTATTATCCTTAGCTCCCACGGTGGGCGCCAAGCTGTTTACCCTAAAAATCAGATAACAATTGAATTTATACGCGGTTTTAAAGATACGTGATATAACTTGATACAAATTAATATTGAAATTAATGATAAAAAAATAAATGCAAACCACACAAATTGAACAACCTCGGCCTTTGAGTTTGATCACCCTCGAGCCAAGAAATTCTTTAACTGACGTTAGAACAGAACAACAAGATGATAAGAGCTAGAAATAACAGTGTATTGCTTTTTGTTGCGTATTATAATGTGTTTTACAAATGATCAATCCTCCCTTTTCATAGTAGGGGAGTCCTACTCTTGATATAATTCTATATAAGGTAACCAATCTCATGATTTGCTAATTAATCGGCATTCCCTTGATACGTGTCGAGAATTGCACCGTGATCTCCAACCAATCCCCGATATTTTGGCCTTTCATTATTTGGCTCGACAAATTTCCTTCGATCTTGTTCGGTCCTGGAATCACGAGCTCAACGATTTAGCTTCGCGCCTTAGTTCGATATAACCTGGGCTCGAGCTCTGACCTGTCACGTTTCAGCCTTGGCTGATCATACAATGGACGAACCTGATTTCGACCGTGTACAACCAGCACATCAATAGCATTTCCTTCTTGACTAAACGAGTATCCAAGATAACAACTGGTCCAGTCAGCAGTTGACCGTAATTAAAGGAGATGAGTAATGGTACGTACTTTTAAGGTCACATAAGTGCAATGAGGAAAATCTAACTGATGGTATGCGCTTAAGGTCAAGTTTAACGCAATTCACAGGGAGTACATAAATACCCCTCCAACTTGTCTGCCCAGACCGGTTGAAACCGAAACCGGACCGGCCCGGTACGAAGGGGGCCGGATGGGCTGGGTAGGAGGGGTAGAAGGGGTTGGTCCGTTTATAATTTTTCTACCGGTTGCCCGGACCGGTCCAACCCGGCCAAAGTGAACAGTGCACTTACCGGTTAAACCGGCCCGAACCGGCCCGGTTTTAACCGCTACATTTTTTTTATTTATTTTTAAATATTATTAGATGTACTATGATTTATGCTTAATGTTTTAGTTTGTTATTTTAATATTATTAGACGTATAAATGCAAGTTTGAACTTTAATTTGAAGTATTAAATGTAAACTTTAATTTGCATGTTTGAAGTTTTGAACTTACAAATTATAAGTAAATTCTTAATGATATATTCAAATATAAGAATTTTAAAGTCTTTGCATCATTTATTCAAACACTATTTTTTTAAGTTTATTTTTTTGTTTATATTTTGTACGATAGTTATAACAAATACAAAAAAAATTGAAAAAAATAATAATTTACTCTTAACCCGGCCCGGCCCGGCCCAGTTTACCCGTAACCCTTACAGTTTTATTTTTTCCCGGATGAACCGAACCCGTTAAACCCGTTAAGCCTCAACCCGTAACCGGCCCGGTTCGTAGCCCGTGTTGTTCACATTTTTCCCGGGCTTTTGCATCCGTACCCACTTTTTATGTCACGTTTTAACTTATACCCGCTTTATAAAAAAAATTACATCTGTACCCGCTTTTGCGCATAACTTCAGCATGCGGGTTGAAGTAGAAAAAGCAATCACCCAAAACTTCAGCATTCTAGAAGACGGGCCTGAAGTAGCTTGCGAACTTCAGATCTAGAGCTGAAGTTTTTGTTTTCATAACTAAAGAACTTCAGCCTTGTATGCTGAAGTTCCCCAGTTACAATGACAAAACTTCAGCTCTAGAGCTGAAGTTTTGTCATTGTAACTGGGGAACTTCAGCATACAAGGCTGAAGTTCTTTAGTTATGAAAACAAAAACTTCAGCATACGGGGCTGAAGTTCCCCAGTTATAAAGACAAAAACTTCAACATACTGGGCTGAAGTTCCCCAGTTTACAAAGATAAAACTTCAGCTCTAGAGCTGAAGTTCTCTAGAGCTGCAGTTTTGTCTTTGTAATTGTCTTTATAACTTGGGAACTTCAGCTCTAAAGCTGAAGTTTGTAACTGGAGCTGAAGTTGCCTTTTTAACTGGGGAACTTCAGCCCCGTATGCTGAAGTTTTGTCTTAATAACTGGCGAACATCAGCTTAACTGGTGAACTTCAGCTCAGCGAGGGAAAGGGAGCTGAAGTTATTTAAAAAGTGGGTACAAGTTAAAAGTTTTTAAAAAAACGGGTATAAGTTAAATGGGGGCGACCAAATAGAGTGCCCCGCGCAATTTTTACCATTTTTCCCTACCAAGCCCCGCCCAGCCAACCCGATTAACACCTCTAATTTCAAGTTTTGGGACCTAAGAGGCTACCCACCTATACTTGTGAGAATTGATATTATTACCACCCTAAAAATCAACAACCATTTTTAACTGGGCAGTATATCTCACGCGCTGCCACCTTTTTTCCATGTCATTTTCTTTTCTTTTTATCCAACAACTGAGTGAAATAACTTTGAACTCTTTTGTTCTCTCTTTTGACTCGAGTTGGAGAAAACAAACGCAGCATCAGGAAAAAATGACTATTGATGGGTCCATCAATTTTGTGATGTTTGTATTTGTGAAATGAAGGAGAAGAGGATAAAAGTTGGATCAGGAAAAAGAATAAAGTGGTTGTCGGGAAACACTTTTTACCCATTACAGAAACCACATAAGCGTGCGGCAGGAGCAAAGGTAGATAAAGAAGATAATGGATGTATTTGCTTTGGCAAGAAAAATCAGTGGAACTGTAACAGATATATCACGAAAAATTACAAATTCGGCGAATCGTTTGGCAGTGATGTTCTAAGTGTGGTTGAATACTACTACCTTTTCATAAGGGAAAATTGTATTTACAAATTTTATTTTGGAAATGTGGCAGTATCTACATTTATTTATTTTTTCTTATTTAAACAAATTCTTTTCTTTGTTGTATTATTTTTTTTTTCTAATTTTAAGGATATCGTAGAGTAAGTAGATTAAAGAAAAAGAATAAGCCTAAATGTGTGCTTGCCAACTTTGCGCTTTCCAGTCAGAGTGGACGCTGAAGATGAATGTCGATTTCTTTTTAACTTTGTGAAAATTTGAGAGCAAGAGAAGACGCAGAAGGAGATCAATTTTAATGCAATGGCATTTGGCCAACTCTTTATCGGAAATATGGTTTTTATTTAGTCAAAATTTTGATGTTTTCCAGCCAAAATTCGTACATTTTTTGTGTGTGTTTTTAACAGCTCACGCGTCTCTCAAGTTGAACTAATACTCTTTATGCCACATCAGCAAATAAGGAGATAATTATTCCACTTCAAACAAGTATAAGAGGGTGATGTACAGATGTTTTGCACGTCAATACCATACAAGAGGGGTGATTTGTGTGGTGTCTAATTTTTCGCGAGCATAAATTATAGAAGGACCAAGTTCTTCTATGCATTCCAACTATTACTTTTGCGGAATAATAAATATATAAATTAAAGAACATAGAGATTTTTACGTAGAAAACACCTGGCTCAAAAGGTGAAAAAACTACGACCTACTTCCCAGTAGGATTTTCTCAAAACTCTTTACTAAATCAGTGAGCCAAAACAACATTTACAAAAACTCTTTTGTAAACCTAGGATTACCTCTAATCCCATGTGGCAAACTAGCCTCTAGCTATTTGCGACAAACTTCAAGCTAACTCTAACTTGAAAACACAGAGTACCTATTACAGATTCTTCTAGATAAAGCTGAAAAGGTACAAGTTAAAACCACCTACTACAAATAAACTAGACTAAAAGACAACAGTAGGAACTGGTTCTTCTAGCTGGTTCAAGTAGCTTCAGATTCGCACACTCAAACTTCACATGAACTGCTTAAAAAATTGCGTTGCTAATTTTGCTCTCAATTCACGTTTAACTTCTAATTTTGTGTGTACCTGTAGAATAAGAACATTCTGCAATATATAGGATTAGTAGTTAAAGAATTAACTAGAGTTCTAATGCTACTCTTCTTTGGTGGAAGAGTTCTAGTCAATCTCAACTCTTAAATTCCTCCTTATCTTGGATACTGTTCTTACTGAATAAGGAGTCTTTCTCCTTATCATTTTTACAATCTCTTTGATCAGGAGATATCTTTATTTTTCCAAAATACGTTTATCTTCTGCATATGCATCTCACGTGCCTTGACTCTGCTCGTGTCTATGTGTCCAATGATGGACCTGGTTCATTTCGGAGTTTCTTTGTCAATCTTCAAAACTATTCTCTTTCTTGGGCCAACAAATTTTTCCTTTTTGATGATGACAAACTTTGTGCTTCCATAAGCTTAGGCATGTTCCAACTTAATCCAACATCGACACATATTAGAGTATTAAGCACTTATCATTAAGAACCAAGGTCATTAGGTTATAAAAAGATGTGTGAATCCTAGATAGTTAAAAATCACTCATGACCAATGGGGCAAATGCAAATGCATTCATGGATTAATCATAAATAATCAACTAAGAATTCAAACTATCAAAGAAATAGAGACAATGAATAAGAACAAAAGTAGCAAATTTCATTGATAGAAAGTACAGTTCTGCCACAATCCACAAAATGAGACAAAAAAACAGTTAAGACATGAGCAAAAAAGAAAAAGTCCTGAATCTGGGTCACTGAAATTCTAGGCAAGCTAGGCAACTAAGGCCTGGAAGAACTAGGGGCTTTGGCTTTGGCTTGGAGAAGGTTCAACATATCTTGAAGAATTCCCTCATTCTTCTCCCTTTCCTTTTTAAGCTCAGCTCTGAGAGTATCTCTCTCATACTCAACCTCAGCCAAACGAGTCTTCAACCTTGTTATCTCAACATCCTTGCCCCACTCTCCTGCACTATGGCTCTGACCTTGCTCTTTACATGTGTCTTTTTAGATGAACCATGTTCATTGGGGATGGCATGGACCTCATAATCACAAGCAAGAAGAGCATTGATCCCAAAGTGGTCTTTACTTGTGGCCATCTCTACCTTCTTCAGTGGCACCTTGTAATGAGCAAGAACAGTAGTGAGAATGAAACCATAGGGAATGGAATGGACTTTGGAGCCATTGACAACTCTGTCCAAAAGCTGAATGATGAACCCATGCCAGTTTATCTGCCTCCCATTGTCCAGACACTCCATCAAGACCAAGTCCATGTAGTTTGCAATATGCCTCATTTCCTTCCTTGGCAACACGCACTTTTTGATGAATTTAAATATCACCTTGTGGGGTGGCTTCATTTCACTCTTATAGACTGCCTTGGGATCACTCTCTTCTTTATTATCACAAAATTTCCTAGTGATAACTAGGGAAGTTGGAAGAGAATCAAGACCGGGCCATTTCTGCCTAGTATAGTCATCATAGCCTTCAGAGGGTATGCCAAGGATTTCACCCAGTTCTTTAGCATCAAAAGAAATATGGACCCCTTTCACCAGGCTAGTGACTCTGCCATCCTTGACCTCAGCATTGGCCATGAATTTCACAATGTCATTCCTAGCCAGTCTCCCATCCAACTGAAGGATCATGTCCTTCCACCCCTGTTTCTCAAGTTTCTCCAGCAACATGATCATTCCTTCTTCTTCCAAGTCCTTCAATAATCGCCCCTTCAAAATTGTTCGTTTGTCAAACTTGGTCAGCTTGTTCTTCTCACCATCAGACTCATACTCCTCTTCACCACTCTAATCTTCTTCAGTAATTTTCACTTTCTTGGCTTTCACTGGAGACCTGGTTCGCTTAGCTAAGATAGAGGGTTCAACAGACTTAGAAACAGATGAAAACTTCTTTGAGGAAGTCTTGGCTTTCTTGGGCTTAGGGATCTGAACCTCTACCGCTGCCACTTTTTCACTTTGATGGACCAAGTCCATCCCATCCACTTCAACAGTCTCAACAGGCTCAACCACTTTTTCTTTCCGTTTATCCACTCTTTTCTTCTTACTATCCTCTAAAGCTCTCTCCAACTCAACATCACTTTGCCTTAACTTGCTCCTTGTAGTTCTTCATCTTGGAACAGGAATATCATAATTCTCAGAAGGAGCGGCTTTTCATTTCTTGTTGGTCCTTGTTGTCCCAGAGGTTGTAGCTTTAGGAGTTCTTTTCTTCCTAGGTTTGTAACTGTCACTATCTTTTTCAAGAGATCGGCCAGGGTTTCCTCAACATTTGAACCGGGTTCATCTGCTTGCTTGCCAAGATTTACTAGCCCTTTAGCGGCCTCACCTGATCCACTTCCCCTTGCGTTCTTTCTACTTTCTTCCTCCTTCTCTGCCTCAGATCCATAAATAATCATTCTAACATATTCAGAGCTGGGTGAAGAATCAACCACTTCTTTCCCTTTTCCCCTCTCTTCACTCTATACTCCCTCACTCTCCTTTTATTTTTCAATTTTATTTTTACCACCTCTCCTTCTCGTCTTAGGAATCTCTACATCTATCAATGACCCAACCAATATGAACCTAGTTTCTAAATTTTCAGCGATCTCAGAAATGACCTCAGAAGAAGGTTTTCGTACTGAAGTTACCTGTTTAGAATCGGAAGACCCAGTTTCTTCCCCCTCAATCACTGATTTGAAAGAATCACTGGAATT
The DNA here is from genome assembly GCA_005239525.1 of Nicotiana knightiana. Lineage (NCBI taxonomy): Eukaryota > Viridiplantae > Streptophyta > Magnoliopsida > Solanales > Solanaceae > Nicotiana > Nicotiana knightiana. Next base: position 35,933 of record ML427987.1, read on the forward strand.
GTGTGAGTCTTGGTCTTGACTTGCTTGAAGCTGGGCATTTAGTTTTCATGACAGCGCACCACTAGCCACTATTTTTCTAGCAAGCATTTTGACTCTCCTTTTTCTAGGTTGGGGGGTAGAACTAGGTTGAGGGTTTGTGGAGGAAGAAGATGGAGTAGGGGGAGGAAGAGTATCAGGATTATTCCATGGGTTAGACATTTTGGGTATGGTATTTTTGAAAAAAACTTGAATTGGATTCGAAAGCAAAGAGAGAAGAAAGGGTTTCGACGATTTTTCAGAAATTATAAGGAATTTACAGAGATGATGATGAGAGATTTAAAGAAGAAGTGTAATTAATACACAACGGCATCCTTTTGTGGTCAATTATAAGTCTAATCACCCTGCAATTTTAAGTTCGAAATGACGGTTACAACTCCCCTAGAATCTAGGTGTTTTAATTCAGTGATGATTCTTTTGATGAAATGGAACTGGTTCAAATTTTGGTTGGATAGCCTTTGGAAGATTTTGGACTTGGGTAGAGTTCTGTTCATGACTTAAATATTAGTATTTCAAATTATGCAGAGTGTAGAACACGTACCTCATTTTTCATATGAACCAGCCCAGATGAACCAGGTACTTCACTAAGAATCCTCTTGATCATGTCTCAATTTGCCAAAATAGAGAAAATTTCATTGGAGACTAGTGAGTCATATTAACACATAGCACATGAGTATACAATTTACAGTATGAGACTGAGCAAATATTAATCTAATTATTTACACAAATTCCAAATTTGCTAACCAAAATTATTATTATTATTATTATTATTATTATTATTATTATTATTATTATTATTATTATTATTATTATTATTATTATTATTATTATTATTATTATCATACATTTTTCTTCTTTTTTTTCATGTATATTCTGAATTGGTTCAATTAGGTGATCTTAATCATCCCTAATTCTAACATGTTCCTTTCAAAGTGCTCTCTACTCAGTGCTTTGTAAAGATGTCAGCAATCTGTTTATCAATAGCACAAAACTCTATAGTTATCAATCAATTCTCATAATTGTCCCTTAAAAAGTGATGTCTACCATCTATGTGCTTAGTTCTCTTGTGATGAACATGGTTCTTGGTCATACTAATTGACTAGTGTTATCACAAAATATAGGTATACAACCAACATCAATTCCAAAGTCCATCAATTGATGTTTAATCCATAATAATTGAGCACAACATGAGGAAACAACAACATACTCAGCTTCAGCAGTAGATAGGGCCACAAAATTTTGCTTTTTGGTGGTCGAAGACAGAAGACATGAGCCAAGAAAATGTGCCATACCTGATGTACTCTTTCTATCCACAATAAAACCTACATAGTCAGCATCAGCATATCCCACAAGATTAAAATTACTACCTTGTGGGTACCAAAGACAAAGATCAGTTGTGCCTTTTAGGTATCTTAAGATTCTTTTGACAGCAGTCAAGTGGGATTCCTTTGGATTTGCCTGAAATCTTCCACACATTCCTACATTGAAAAAAGTGTCAAGTCTACTAGCAGTGAGATACAATAATGAACCAATCATTCCCCTATACAACTTCTGATCAACAGATGAATCGGGTTCATCTATATCCAATTTTGTGGCAGTTGTTATAAGAGTGTCGATTTCTTTGGAATCTTCCATTTTAAACCTTTTGAGAAACTTTTTTACATACTTCTGCTGATAGATCATAGTTCCATTTGAGTTTTATTTAATTTGTAAGCCTAAAAGGAAATTAAGTTCACCTATCATGCTCATTTCAAATTCACTCCCATTAGTTTAGAAAATTCTTTACTTAGCTTATCAATAGGTTCTCCAAAGATTGTCATCTACATATATCTGAACTACCAAAAGATTTTTACCTTTTTCTTTCAAGAACATAGTGTTGTCAATTTTACCTCTCTTGTAGTCATGCTCCAGCAAAAACTTTGAAAATCTTTCATACCATGCTCTTGGAGCTTGTTTGAGTCCATAAAGTGTTTTGTCAAGTTTGTACACGTGATCAGGATTTTCCTTGTTCTCAACCCCAGGAGGTTTCTTGACAAACACCTCTTCCTTTAGATAGCCATTTAGGAAGTCACCTTTGACATCCATCTGGTGGAGGGTGATTCCATGTAAGCAGCAAAGGCTATGAGGAGTCTTATAGCTTCCAGCCTTGCCAGTGGGGCAAAAGTTTCATCATAGTTCTATGCCTTCCTCCTGACTAAATCCTTAAACTACCAATCTTGCCTTGTTCCTTATAACTGTTCCATCTTCATCAAGTTTTTTTCTGAAGAACCACTTAGTGCCAATTACTGATCTACCCAAGGGTCTTGGTACCCGATGTCAAACTTGACTCCTCTCGAATTGGGTGAGTTCATATTGCATTGCATTTATCCAGTCTGCATCATGCAAAGCCTCACCAAATTTTTTTAGGTTCAATAAGATATAAGAAAGCATCAAAAGCACAAAAATTCTATAAAGGAGATCTGGTTTTGATCCAGAGGTTGGATCAGTAATGATGTTCTCAATAGGATGAGAACTTTGATATCTGTAGGGTTTCACAACCAATTGGTTTCCCCTTGATGTTCCTTCAATGTTTTGTTGTTGTGGAACAGGTTAAGCGACAGGTTTCGCTGATGTTTGAGAATTATTTTCTCTTTGTTCTATTCCCCCTGTCATGTTTCTTGGGATGGATGAACCTGTTCCATCACCTGTTCCTTCCTCCAGTGAAGCTTCAGTCTGGGCTGTGGTTTCATTTAAGTTTCTAACCAGCCCAATTGCTTCATCATCATGTTAATGTCTCTCAGAAATAATGTTAGTTTCATCAAAAACCACATGAACACTTTCTTCAACACACATAGTTCTTTTGTTATAGACTTTATAAGCTTTACTATGTAACCAAATGCCCTAAGATGGGATATATTTGGTTTTCTCCCTTTAAGTAACTCATAGGGAGTATTCTCTACAAGAGGCCTTGTCATGTACCTATTTATGATGTAGCATGCAGTATTTACAATTTCTACCCAGAAGCTATGGGGAAATTTACTAGAAAGAAGCATAGTCCTGGCCATATCTTCAAGTGTCCTATTCTTTCTTTCAACTACTCCATTTTGTTGTGGAGTTCTAGGAGCAGAAAAGTTATGATTTATGCCATGCTCATCACAAAATTTAGCAAATTTAGCATTTTCAAATTCAATGCCATGATCAGACCTAATTGATGCAAGTTGATTTCCTAATTGTTTTTGATTTTTTTAACAAAAGAAGTGAACATGTCAAATGCTTCATCTTTAGATGTTAGAAACAATGTCCAGGTAAATCTAGAGTAATCATCAACAAGCACCATTACATATCTCTTACCACCTCTGCTTAATGTTCTCATTGGACCACAGAGATCCATATGGACCAGTTCCATCGTTCTGGTGGTGCTTACCACTTTATTGCATTTAAACGAGGATATTACTTGCTTCTCCTTTGCACAAGCCTCACAAACTTTGTCTTCCTTGAACTTGATATTAGGCAGTCCTATCACCTGTTCTTGGAGACTAATTTGTTGAGCTGACTCAGAATTGCATGTCTAAGTCTCTTATGCAAAAGGAGAGGATCACTGTCCATCACACTCAAGCAAGTTACTTCATTTTCTGAAAGTGTGGACAAATCTACAATATACATATTGTTCACTCTTCTGCAAAACAATCTTTTCAGTGATAAGATTTGTCATAAAACATTTAGTAAAGGTGAATTCTACCAAGTTACCTCTATTACACAATTGTGATACACTGATTAGACTGTATTTCAGATCATCTATCAAGTAGACATTCTCTATGGAATGAGAGTCATTCTTATCTACCTTACCAACCCTAATGATTTTACCTTTCTTTCCATTTCCAAATGAGACATTTCCTCCTTTGAGGTCCTCAAGTGAAAGGAATTGGTCCTTGCTTCCTGTCATGTGCTTTGAGCAGTCACTATCCATGTACCATATTTGGCTGTTCCCTTTCACTTGAACCTACAAAAGGAAATCAGGGGTTAGTCTTAGGAACCCAAACTAGTTTGGGTCCCTTTCTATAGGCAAAAGGATGAATTAAATTCTTTTTAGCCCAACTTGGTAAACAACTCTTCCCTTGAAATCTTTTTTTGTTCTTTTGACTGGCCTTTTCTTTTTCATTACATTCACTTTTATAGTTACCAGTCTTACCATAGTGAGTACAAATCTTGTTCTCAGGAAGAGTGAGGTACTTGCTTTTGAGATCCCACTTGGGTTGCTGATTTCCAATGTCAAGTCCTCTCTTATTGCTACTGTGATATTCCTGTAGCCATGACAAAGCATCGGAGGACCTGTTCCACTTACTAGTTATGTTAGTTCATGCTTGACCTTGCCTAGATCCTCCTTCAACACTCTTACCTGCTCATCTTTCTTATACAACTCATCTTTTAATTTACCTACATTTTCTTCTAGAGTGAGTTATATGCAATCAATTGTCTTTTTACTTGTTCCTAATTTCAGTTTTAGATTTTCAGATTTTAGCTCAAGGATATTTTCTTCAAGTGTATGAACCTTGTTCTTCAGTGCAGTATTCTTACTCACAGTCTCACTGACTCTGAGTTCCAGGTTCTTACACTTTGCTTTTAAAATCACACAATCCTTAGACAGTTGTTCCTTTTCTTTATTTACAACCTCATATTCATCAATGAAATCGATCACTAATTAAGAGAGTTTATCTTTAGACAAAAACTTAATCTTGACTTTGAGATGAATTATACTAACCTCGGATTCATCATGAGATTCCTCATCTGATTCTCCAATTGCCAGAAGTGCTTGTTCTTCTCCATCTTCATCATTTGAACTTTCTCCCCAAGCAGCATCCATAGCCTTTGTTGATCCCTTGTTCTTCTTGGGATGAACCTGTTCCTTCTTCGTGTTCCTTCGTTAAGACGTTTCCTTCTTCCATTCAATTTCCCATTAAGGGTAGTTCTTGATGTGATGATCAATCTTCCCGCACTTGTAGCAGCCCTCATTGGTCATTTTTTCAGGAAACCCTGTTTTGTTGTAATTTCCACCTCTTGAAGAACCTTTTACTCTCATAAGGTATTTTCTGAAGTCCTTGGTGATCATAGAAATTTCATCTTCCTCCAGATTAACACCTTCAGTGATTCTGAGTGCCAGGCTCCTTTCCTTCTTAGGCACATCCATCTTCATGGTATGCCTTCTAAGTTCATAGGCAGTGAGATTTCCAATCAACTCATCCAGTTTAAGAGTTGCTATAGTCTTAGATTCCTGAATTGCAGTGATTTTGCTTTCCCAAGAAACTGGAAGAACCCTTGTAAGAATCTTCTCAACTTTGTCTTCTTCAAGAAGAGTTCTTCCAAGAGACTTCAGTTCAATAGTCAGTATGGTGAACCTCGTATACATCTCTTGGATAGTCTCTCCTTCCTTCATAGAGAAATTCTCATATTGATAATAAAGTAAAGTACCCCTGGACCTCTTCACTTGAGATGTTCCTTCATGAGCCACTTGCAAAGTGTCCCAAATTTCCTAGCAGTGGTACAACATTGAATTCTATTGTACTCGTCTTGACCAAGTCCACACATAAGCCATTTCTTGGCCTTAGCATTCTTCTCCACTTTCTCATGTCCTCAGCAGTGTAGTCAGCTCTTGTCTTTGGCATATCTATTGCTTCAGCATTCTTTATCGTGGTAGCCAAAGGACCATCAGTAACAATGTCCCGTAGCTCGTACTCTTCTTCGATTATATGGTCTCTCAAGATGTTCTTCCACCAGGAGTAGTACTAGCCATTGAAGAGTAAAGTCCTAGCAGTCGATTGTCCTTCCCAGTTCCTAAGTGGTGCACTCATCTTGATCTTTTCCTAAGGTGTTAGACTCTTCAAGGATAACCCCCTCTGATACCAATTGATATTTTGTAAGTCAATACCACACAAGAGGGGTGGTGGTGATTTGTGTGGTGTACAATTTTGTGCACAGATTATAGAAGGACTTGGTTCTTCTATGTGTTCCAACTACTACTGTTGCGGAATAATAAATACAGAAATTAAAGAACACAGAGATTTTTACGTGGAAAACACCTGGATCAAAAGGTGAAAAAACCACGATCTACTTCTCAGTAGAATTTTCCCAATACTTTTTACTAAATCAGTGAGCCAAAACAACATTTAACAAAACTCTTTTGTAAACCTAGGATTACCTCTAATCCCTAGTGGAAAACTAGCCTCTAGCTATTTGCGACAAACTTCAAGCTAACTCTAACTTGAAAACACAGAGTATCTATTACATATGCTTCTAGATAAAGCTGAAAAGGTACAAGTTAAAACCACCTACTAAAAGTAAACTAGACTACAAGACAACAGTAGGAACTGGTTCTTCTAGCTGGTTCAAGTAGCTTCATATTCGCACACTCAAACTTCACATGAACTGCTTACAAAATTGCATTGCTAATTTTGCTCTTAATTCACGTTTAACTTCTGCTTTTGTGCGTACCTGTACAATAAGAAAATTCTGTAATATTGGATTAGTAGATAAAGAATTAACTAGAGTTCTAATGCTACTCTTCCTTGGTGGAAGAGTTCTAGTCAATCTCAACTCCTAAATTCCTCCTTATCTTGGATACTGTTCTTACTGAATAAGGAGTCTTTCTCCTTATCGTTTTTGCAATCTTTTCGATAAGGAGATATATCTATTTTTACAGAATACGTTTATCTCATGCATGTGCATCTCACGTGCCTTGACTATGCTCGTGTCTATGTCTGTCAGTGATGGACCTGGTTCATTTCTGAGTTCCTTTGTCAATATTCAAAAATTTTCTCTTTCTTGGGCCAATAGAGGGTCACAGATCCTTTGTAAACTTTAAGTGTGTAGTTGAAAAAGTGAACAAGTTGAAGGGGTAACTTGGTATTCTCCCCAATTCACAAGATAAGAAATAAATTATCCTTCGTGCAAAGAAAGATTTTACATAATTAATGAACGGAAAAAGGAAAAATATGCCAGTAAACTATACGAAATTGTACACATTCGCCCGTCATTTAAAGGTGGTCTCAGTCCTGCCCTTTTTGTACATAAGTTGGGTAACATATGCCATATATTTAACAAAATTCCTCAACCCACATATTAACATCACTAATATAATATTTAGCACCAAATTGTGACACGTGTCATAATTTGATGCATCCATCTAGATCCTAAATTTTAATAATAAACTAACCCAACCCGATATTCTTATTTTATTAAACCCTTTTCTTATTTTATTAACACTCTCTCACCTCGTTTTCTTCTCCAAATTTCTGCTCTTGCCATAACTGCTCCATTAGCATTTTTTCCCAAATAGTTGACCCAATTTCATAATTACTTACGATTTAGTCTTCGATTTCCAACAACCTTGGTCATTTATTTTTTTCATCATTCATGAAATGTTGCAAACATCGAGCTTTTATAACCGGTATGTAAGAAATTGTTAATGTAAAAATGTTGCGCTCCATCTCAATTCGTAGACTCCTAAAGATCTTAGGAGACATTTCTTTAGGTGTTATAAACATGATATAAGTTATTGTTCTAGTATTAGAACTCGCATTTCACGGACCAAATCCCACAATAGGTCGTGATGGCGCCCGACGATGCTATTAGGCAAGCCAACGTGTGACCCTCCAGGTAATAATCAATTTTAACTTTTAAAATTCATAATTTTATTTAATAAATAAATTAAAATCTAAAATTCCTGGAAACATACATTTTTCTTTACCAAATTGCCGAGTATGAATAATACATAAAGCTAAGTTGTTGACCCAAGTCACTACATAGTTTTAAAGATTGACAAATGCCTGACCAGTTGAACCAGGTCCATCAGAGCACACATACTTGACCTGACGAGTTGGCACACAAACCTTATATACATTGGAGATGAATGCGACTGTGAAGTATCAATGAACAAGAAGAGTATCTTCTAATGCGAAAATATTGCAAATTGATGAAAGAATAAAAGTCGAATTCAGCAAGGACAGAAACGAAGGAAGGAAGTTGAGTTTGATAAGAACTTGTTCTCCCAGGTAGAGTCGGACCAGAATTCAACTGACTTTATAAATAATTGAAGTATTCTTGCTTGAATGAAAAAACGCACAAGTGCAAAAGTGAATCAAGAGCTGAAAGTAAAATTCCCAGATATTTTGCAAGCAGAATTATTGTGCGACACAAAGGCTACAGACCAGCTAGAAGAACTAGTTCCATCTGTTTATTGAGTCTAGTTGGTTGTAGTAGGAGTTTTAATATAGTATCTTTTCAGCTTTCATAGAAGCAATTGTAATAGGTACGCATTGTTCAAGTTAGAGTTAACTTGAAGCTTGTAGAAATTAGCTAGGGGCTAGTTATTACAAAGGGATTAGAGTTAGTCCTAGGATTACAAAAGAGTTTATTTTGTAAGTCCGTTTGGCTCAGAGTTTTAGTGAAGAGTTTGAGCAAATCCTACTGAGGAGTAGGTCGTGGTTTTTTCACCTTTTGAGCCAGGTGTTTTCCACGTAAAAATCTCTGTGCTTTTACTTTACTACTTTTATTATTCCGCAACAGTAGTAGTTGGAACACCAAGAAGAACCAGGTTCTTCTATTTAGACAACACTCGAAAATTAGGTACCACAAAAAGCAACCTATCTTCTTGTGTGGCATTGACGTCTAGAACATCAATTGGTATCAGAGCAAGTTATCCTTGAAAGTCTAAAACCTTGGAGAAGATCAAGATGAGTGCAACACCTGGAAATTGGGAAGGTCAATCAACTGCAAGGCCACCACTCTTCAATGGCCAGTATTACTCTTGGTGGAAAAACAGGATGAAGGACCACCTGATTGGAGAAGACTATGAACTCTGGGACATAGTCATTGATGGTCCTCTAGCTACCATGATGAAGAATGTTAAAGGTATAGATGTACCAAAGACTAGAGCTAATTTCACTGCTGAGGATCTGAAGAAATGGGAGAAGAATGCAAAGGCCAAAAAGTGGTTAGTGTGTGGACTAGGTCCAGACAAGTACAGCATAATCCAAAGTTGCACCACTGCCAAAGAAATTTGGGATACCTTGCAAGTAGCGCATGAAGGAACACCTCAGATAAGAAGGTCAAAAGGTACTCTACTATACTCTCAATATGAAAACTTCACTATGAAAGAAGGAGAGACTATCCAAGAGATGTACACAAGGTTCACAACCTTGACTAATGAACTGAAGTCTCTTGGAAGAGTCATTCTTGAAGAGGACAGGGTTGAGAAGATCCTAACAAGGGTCTTGCCTATTTCCTGGGAAAGCAAAATCACTGCTATCCAGGAATCCAAAAATATGGCAACCCTGAGATTGGATGAGCTGATTGGAAACCTCACTGCCTATGAACTGAGAAGGCAGACAATGAAGATGGATGGTCCAAAGAAGGAGAGGAGTCTAGCACTAAGAATCACTGAGGGAGCAGATCTGGAGGATGATGAGATGGCCATGATCACCAAAGAATTCAGAAACTTTCTCATGAGGAAGAAGGGCATCTCTAGAGGAGGAAACTACAACAAAGCAAAAGCTCCAGAAAGGCCAACCAACGAGGGATGCTATAAATGTGGTAAGACTGACCATCTCATCAAAAACTGTCCTCAGTGGGAAGTAGAATGGAAAAAGGAGAGATATGAAAGAAGGAACAGGAAGAAGGAACAGGTCCAACCCAAGAAAACCACAACAAAGGCTATGGTTGCTGCTTGGGGGGAAAGTTCAGATGAGGAATCAGAAGATGGGGAGACTGAAGATCAGGCGCTCATGGCAATTGGAGAATCTGATGAGGAATCACATGAAGAACCAGAGGTAAGTATCTCCCATCTTAAAAACAAAGTAAAGTTCATATCTAAGGAAAAACTGTCTAAGTTGCTACTTGATTTCATAGATGATTCTGAGGAAACAACCAAAGAATGTGCAATGCTAAAAGCAAAGTGCATGAACCTGGAAATCAGAGTCCGTGAATCTGAAAAGAAAAACATTGACTTGTTGAACCAGGTCCATCCACTTGAAACTGAGATTCTAGAACTAAAATCTGAAAACTTAAAGCTAAAGCTAGGATCCAGTAAAAAGGTTGTTGATTATTCTCATATCATGTTAGAAGAAAACGTGGAAAAACTAAAAGATAAGATGTATGCCAAGGATGAACAGATAAGAACTCTTAATGAAGAACTTGGTAAAGTCAAACATGAATTAGATTGAACTTTTAAATGGAATAAATCCTCTGATGCCCTGATATGGCTTCAAGAGAATTATAGTAGCAACAGGAGAGGGATTGGCTTTGGAAGTCAATTGCCCAAGTGGGATCCTAAAAGCAAGTATCTCACTCTCCCTGAGAATAAAATCTGCACCCATTGTGGTAAGACTGGACACTACAAATATGAGTGTACTGAAAAAGAGCAGGCCAGTCAAAAAAATGAGAGGTTTGTAAAAGGGAAAAACTGGCTACCAAATTAGGCCAGGAAAAATTTGATTCATCCATTCTCTCATAGAAAAGGACCCAAACTAGTTTGGGTTCTTAAAACTAACCCCTGATTCTTTTGTAGGTTCAAGTGAGAGGAGGCAGCCAAATTTGGTATTTGGATAGTGGCTGCTCAAAGCATATGACTGGGAACATGGAACAGTTCCTTTCACTTGAAAGTCTCAAAGGAGGAAATGTCTCCTTTGGAAACGGAAAGAAAGGTGAAATTATTGGGGTTGGTAAGGTAGGTAAGGATGACACACGATCCATTGAACATGTGTATCTAATAGATGGCTTGAAATATAGCCTGATCAGTGTATCACAACTGTGTGACAGAGGTAACCTGGTCGCTTTTACTTCCACAAAATGTTTTGTGATTAACCTGCTTACTGACAAGATTGTTTTGCAGGGAAAAAGAATGAATAACATCTATGCCATAGACTTGTCCACATTGTCTGAAAATGAACTTACTTTCCTAAGTGTGTTGGGCAGTGATACCCTGGTGTAGCACAAAAGACTTGGTCGTGCGAGTCTAACTCAGCTTAACAAACTAGTCTCTAAGGACTTAGTGCTAGGAATTTCTAACATTAAGTTCAAGGAGGACAAAGTTTGTGAGGCATATGCCAGGGGGAAGAAGGTAAGGTCCTCTTTCAAAAGTAAGAAAATAGTCAGTACCACCAGGACGTTGGAACTGGTTCATATGGATCTATGTGGTCCTATGAGAACTCTGAGTAGAGGTGGTAAGAGATATGTGATGGTGCTAGTTGATGATTATTCAAGGTTCACTTGGACCTTATTCCTGGCATCTAAGGATGAAGCATTTGATATGTTCACCTCATTTGTCAAGAAAACTCAAAATCAATTAGGACATCAACTAGCATCAATAAGATCTGACCATGGTACTGAATTTGAGAATGCTAAGTTTGTTGAGTTCTGTGATGAACATGGTGTTAATCATAACTTTTCTGCTCCTAGAACCCCATAGGAAAATGGGATTGTTGAAAGAAAAAACAGAACTCTTGAAGACATGGCAAGAACCATGCTTGTATCTAGCAAACTACCTCACAGTTTTTGGGTTGAAGCAATAAACACTGCTTGTTACATAATCAATAGATGCATGACCAGACCTCTGGTAGAGAAAACTCCCTATAATGTACTTAAAGGGAGAAAGCCCAACATATCCCACTTTAGGGCTTTTGGTTGGTAGTGTTTTGTGCATAATAATGGCAAAGATTCCCTAGGAAAATTTGATCCCAGAAGTGATGAGGGAGTATTCTTGGGATATTAATCACATAGCAAAGCTTATAAAGTATATAATAAAAGAACTATGTGTGTAGAAGAAAGTGTACATGTTGTCTTTGATGAAACTAACACTCTTGTTGAGAGACAGGAACTAGAAGAAGAGGAGCTTGGACTGGTGAGAAGCAGTGATCACATTGAAGAAAACATAGAAGGTGGAACAGGTGATGGACCAGGTTCAACTACCCCAAGAAACATGATAGGGGGAATTCAACATATGCAACCTGTCCCTGGTCCTGCTCCACAGCAACAAGACACCATGGAATTGTCTAGGAATGAACAGCTGGTACTCAAACCACACAGATATCAGAGTTCTTTCTATTAATGATCGAACCAAAGAACATTAGGGAAGCCCTACAAGATGCTGATTGGGTAAATGCCATGCAAGAAGAGCTGAATCAGTTTGAAAGAAGTCAAGTATGTCACTTGGTACCCAGGCCACTAGACAGATCAGTGATTGGCACCAAGTGGATCTTCAGAAACAAGCTCGATGAGGATGGAACAGTTACAAGGAATAAGGCAAGACTAGTTGTTCAAGGGTATACTCAAGAAGAAGGAATTGACTATGATGAGACCTTTGCCCCTATGGCAAGACTGGAGGCAATCAGACTTGTTATAGTATTTGCTGCACACATGGAATTCAGTGTTCATCAGATGGATGTTAAGAGTGCCTTTCTCAATGGCTATCTGAAGGAAGATGTATTTGTCAAGCAGCCTCCAGGTTTTGAAAGCAAAGAGTCAAGTGACCACGTATACAAACTCGACAAGGCTCTATATGGTCTCAAACAAGCACCGAGATCATGGTACGAACGATTATCAAAATTCCTGCTAGAACATGGGTACAAACGAGGCAAAATTGACAGTACCTTGTACTTAAGGGAAAAGGGTAAGGATCTCCTGGTTGTCAAATATATGTGGATGATATTATATTTGGGGCGACTTCTGAAATATTAAGCAAGGAATTTGCTATGCTGATGGGGAGTGAGTTTGGGATGAGTATGATGGGTGAGCTAAACTTTTTCTTAGGCTTGCAAATTAAGCAAAACCCAAATGGAACAATGATCCACCAACAAAAGTACGTGAAAGAATTTCTCAAGAAGTTTAAAATGGAATACTCAAAGGAAATAGAAACTCCCATAGCCACAGCTACAAAATTGGATGTGGATGAACCTGGTTCATTTGTTGATCAGAAGCTATACAGAGGGATGATTGGGTCTCTATTATATCTCCACTCCCAGTTGACCTGATATTGTGTTCAGCGTGGGACTATGTGCTAGGTTTCAGGCAAATCCAAAGGAGTCCCACCTCACTGCAGTGAAGAGAATTTTTAGATATTTGAAAGGCACCACTGATTTGTGCCTTTGGTATCCTAAAGGTAGTAATATTGACCTTGTAGGATATGCTGATGTTGATTATGCAGGTTTCCTGGTTGACAGGAAAAGTACTTCAGGTATGGCTCACTTTCTGGGTTCATGCCTTGTGTCTTTGGCAACAAAATTTAGTAGCCTTGTCTACTGCTGAGGCTGAATATTTGGCTGCAGCCTCCTGCTGTGCTCAACTGCCATGGATCAAGCAACAACTCATGGACTTTGGTATATATGTAGGATGCATTCCTATTTTCTGTGATAACACTAGTGCCATTAGTATGACGAAGAACCCGGTTCATCATAAGAGAACTAAGCACATAGATGTTAGGCACCACTTCCTGGAGGATAACTATGAAAAAAGAATGATCTCAATTGAATTTTGTGCTATTGATCAACAAATTACAGATATCTTTACTAAAGCATTAAGGAGGGAGCATTTTGAGAGAAACGGGCTTGAATTAGGGAGAATTTTGAGAGAAACAGTCTTTACTAAAGCACTGAGTAGGGAGCATTTTGGCTAGAAACACTAACATAGATAATCAACCAGTCTAATCGTTGCTCAGCATCATGACTTTACTGTCATACTCTCTTGCCATGTATTAATATGATTCTCTGATTTCTAATGATGTTTCTCTATCTTTTTAAATTGATGCAAATTAAGGACTTCAACACAATGAACCTGGTTCATCTCTCCTGGTTCATCTGACTGACAAGGTACATGCTAATCTCCATACAATTATTGAACTAATTACAGTCATACATGAGCAGGATTCTATCTATATTTGGTTCATTTCAAAGTCCTTGTACTAATCCCTAAATGAACTCGTTCCAAGAAGTCACATCAGTACTCAATTAGCCTAGAAGTATGGAACTCTTAACCGACAAATCAATGACACTCCTACAACTATTAGACTTCCACTTGAATAACTTTTCTACCCGTTGTATAATTAATAGCCATATCTTATATAAGGTTCATAATTACTCTCCTCTTCATAAAGTAACCGTGGAACCTAGATCATTAGTCTTCAAACCCAAAAACTGATCACTCTTTATTTTCTCCCTAAACTTCACTCATAATCATATATTCACCACCATCTGCTTCATCTTCTTCATCACCAAATCATGATTACGATGGAGGGAACTATGAATCAGATTCAAATTCTCCATCGGTATACAATTCTCATTCTTCAGAAAAAACCACAACCCCTGAAAACCCTCCTATTCCAAAACCCACATCTAACCCTAACCCATCCCTTCCTGGTCGTCGTGTAAAGGTTCTTGCCAGAAAATTAGTGGCTTCTAGGTCACGTGCAAAATTCTTGGAGGCCATTCTACAGGCTGAAAAGGATAAGAATTCTAAATCATCCAATGAATCTTTTAAATCAGCCAACGAGGATGAAGCACCTGGTTCATCAAATTCTGAACAAGGTAATCTCGAGGCAATTTCTGAGTCTGGTAATGCTGAGAACAGGTTTGTTCTAGTTGGGTCGGTAGTAGATGTTGAAGTGCCTAGTAGGCAAAGAAAATTGGAAAAAGGTAAAGTTCTTGAGGGAAAGGGATTTGTGGAGGATGGTACTACATTGACTATTTGTAGTCCCATTCCTGAGAAGGTTGGAGAAGATGTCATAGAGATAGAGGGAAGTGTAGTCGAGGAAGCACCGGCAGGTCGAGAAAGCTTAAACAAAGGTGTAGATGAACCTGGTTCATCTGGTGATGAAACGTTGGCTGAAAAGCTAAGGAAACTGGGGGAGTCCTCTAACCCCAAGAAAAGAAGGACTCAGAAGTCCAAGAAGGCTGCTACCCCAGTTCCTTCGAAGAGGAAAACTTCTGTAGTTGCTAATGCTCCTGTTCGTAAGGTGCGTGCTACACGTAGTGCTGTGAGAGAGGAAGAAGAACTGTTTGAGAAGGCTCTGCTTGAGAGCAAGAAAAAGAGAGCTGCAAAGGGAAAGGCTAAAGTGGGAGAGCCTGTGGAGGCTGTTGTTTTTGAAGAGAAGACGATGGACCTGGTCCATCATGAGGAGCAAACTGCTCCTGTTGTGGTTGAGGTACCAAAATCAAAAAGGGCTAAGGCTTCTTTGAAGAAGTCAGCTACAGTGTCTTCCACACTCACAAAATCTATTAAAAGGACCAGGTCCAAGGCAAGAAAAGTGAAGGTCGTTGAAAAAGATGATGATAGAGAGTGGAGTGGAGAAGATAAGGGGGAAATTGGTAGGCTGACTACTGACCGAATCACCTTGTTTGGTAAAAGAACAATTCTGAAGGGAATGTTTTTGAAGGATCTTGAGGAACCTAAGATGAGATACATGCTGGACACACTGGATGTTCAGGGGTGGAAGAACATGGTTCTTCATATTGAAGGAAGGTTGGCTAGATCTGAACTGGTGGAATTCATGGGTAATGTAGTGGTCAAAGACGGAAGGGTCACTACCACAGTAAAAGGAATTCAAGTCTCCTTTGATGCTAAAGAACTAGGAGAAATTCTGCAAGTTCCTGCTAAGGGCTACGAGGGTTACAAGAGGCAAAGATGGCCTAGTTTGGACGGGATGGCCTCAGCAATGAATATTACCAGATTCTTAAGTGACAATGAAAGGGAAATTGAACCCACGACAGTCTACAAACGTGAAATGAAGCTAGAACACAAGTTGCTCTTCGAGTTTGTCATCAAATTCTTCCTGCCAAGACAAGAACGAAGTCACATAGCCAACTATATGGATCTGACCTTGATGGAATGTTTGCTTAGGGGTAAGCAGATAAATTGGCCAGCCTTCATCATCCAACTCTTGGACAGAGTTGTGAATGGAACAAAAGCACATGCGATTCCATATGGCTTTATTCTGACTGATGTGCTTTCTCATTTTGATGTTCCTGTGAAAAAGGCTGAGATGGCTACTGCCAAGGACTATTTTGGGAAGGATACTTTGCTGACTTGCAATTATACTGTCAATGTTCCTGCAGATGAACCTGGTTCATCTAGGAAGCAACCTGTCAATAGCAAAGTTAGAACTCTGGTACAGGAAAGCGAGATCAAGGATATGGAAATCCTTCGTTTGAAGTCTCGTTTGATTGAGGTTGAAGCTGAGCGGGATGCTCTCAGGACTGAATTAGCAAAAGAGAAGGAAAAGAACGAGGGTGTTCTTAATCAGATGCTTTCTCACAAACCAAGACCGCAACCTTCTCTGCACCCTCCCATCCTTAGGTTGTCCAGAGCTTTCAAAACCCCTCTTTAGACTAGTTGTTCAGTTTCAGTTGTTTTTATTATGTTTTGCTCATGGTTAGGGCTGTTTTTGTTTTGTTTGTATGGTGTTTGATGTACGTTCCTAATCAATGAATTTTTGTTGTTTTGTTATTGAGTTGTCTCATCTTAGATAACTTACATTTATTGGTTTCTTATGATGATTAATCATGTTTGCATCTGCAGTAGCCTCAATGGCCACGAGTAATTGTTAACAACACTAGTGAGTTTATCATTTTGCAAACTTTTCGATGATGCCAAGAGGGGGAAGAAAAAGTGATTTTATATTTCAAGTGATATTTATAACCTAATGAACACGGTTTCGCTATGATAAAATCTTAAAAAACATACAAAGTGTTTGATTTGTATACAGGGAGAAGCACAGAATTTGTCATCATCAAAAAGGGAGAATTTATTGACCCAAGTCACTGCATAGTTTTGAAGATTGACAAATGTTTGACCAGTTGAACCAGGTCCATCAGAGCATACATACTTGACCTGACGAGTTGGCACACAAACCTTATATGCATAAAAGATGAATGCGATTGTGAAGTATCAATGAACAAGAAGAGTAGCTTCTAATGCGAAAAGATTGCAAATTGATGAAAGAATAGAAGTCGAATTCAGCAAGGATAGAAACGAAGGAAGGAAGTTGAGTTTGATAAGAACTTGTTCTCCCAGGTAGAGTCGGACCAGAACTCAACTGACTTTATAAGTATTCTTGCTTCAATGAAAAAATGCACAAGTGCAGAAGTGAATCAAGAGCTGAAAGAAAAATTCTCAGATATTTTGCAAGAAGAATTATTGTGCGACACAAAGGCTACAGACCAGCTAGAAGAACCAGTTCCATCTGTTTATCATTGAGTCTAGTTGGTTGTAGTAGGAGTTTTAATATTGTATATTTTCAGCTTTCATAGAAGCAATTGTAATAGGTACGCATTGTTCAAGTTAGAGTTAACTTGAAGCTTGTAGAAATTAGCTAGGGGTTAGTTACTACAAAGGGATTAGAGTTAGTCCTAGGATTACAAAAGAGTTTATTTTGTAAGTCCGTTTAGCTCAGAGTTTTAGTGAAGAGTTTGAGAAAATCCTACTGAGGAGTAGGTCGTGTTTTTTTCACCTTTTGAGCCAGGTGTCTTCCACGTAAAAATCTCTCTGTTTTTACTTTACTGCTTTTATTATTCCGCAACAGCAGTAGTTGGAACACCAAGAAGAACCAGGTTCTTCTATTGAGACAACACTCGAAAATTGGATACCACACAAAGTAACATATCTTCTTGTGTGGTATTGACGTCTAAAACATCAGAAGTAATAATAATAAATATAGGTACGACTGTGAACATCTACTAGAAACCCCCCAAAACCCGGTGTCAGAAGTGCATGGACATCTACTAGGAAGTACAATAGAACTACAACATCTGTCGGGAATATAAAATAGACAGGATAAAATAAATGAATAATTTGGGAACTCCGTGTATTGCAGGTCATAAAATGGAATACAACTCACCACAAAGTCTCCTCAGCAGTTACGCCTATGCGACAAGATGACCACCAAATATACGTGTCTCAACACTTGTACAATAAGTGCAGAAGTATAGTATGAGTATGTAAATCAACGTGTACCAAGTAAGTATCTAGCCTAACCTAGAATAAGTAGTAATGAGGGGTCGAAATCGACACTTACTAGTGGTCCAATAAATCAAGTATAATAAAAGTGGACAGGTATGAAGCATGGCAAGTAAAATAGTAAGATCAAATATATGCACGCAACACGATCCTCAATAAAAGAAATAATATGAAATCCTCAATAATAGAATACTACCTCGAATGGAATAGGTAATGGTTAACACAAGATGAAACATCACATCTCAAGTCAGGAAAACTCGTAAGTATGCTGACACTTTATCAATTCACACGATTCTGCTGAGGCGAACAACCCGATCCCATAAGTAACCCTGCCGAGGCAAATGACCCCATCCCACAAGAATATGATATATGATACTACCGAGTCGAATGGCATGATCCCATAAGAATATGTTACTCTTCCGAGGCGAACGACCCGATCCCATAAAAGTGTGTTTCATGATACTTCCAAGACGAACGACCCGATCCCTAAGAGTACTGTTGATGCGTTCAACCCGATATCACTAGAATATGAAACTTTGAAGGGTCACTAGCCCCACTCACAAATATATGTGTGAGTTATAAAATTCAAAAAAACTTTCAGATGAATAAGAACAACACGGAAGAAATCCGTAAAGGGAAGTACAATTTCCAAAGCTAATCAAAGGGCTCATCAAGTATCTAAAAAGGGAAGTCTGATACTCTACACAATTCTAGTCTCAAGCTAAATGTAAATTAAAGTATTTAAACATGCAAGAATAACTCAAATAGTAAAATTAAAGTATGACGTGAGTCTAAATCTACTTAGAACAAATCAAGAATTTTAGCGTACGCACAGACACTCGTCACCTCATATGTGCATAGTTCCCATAATATGTAGCACATAACAAATTACGTACAGGGTAATTCCCTCTCACAAGGTTAGACATGAGACTTATCTCGCTCCGAAATCCAATATCCGGCTCCAACGCCTCTATAACTCCTCCAACCAATGACAAACATTCCGAAACTAGTCAAAGAACATGCAATCTAATCAAAATATACTCAAAATCTCAAAATTTAACAATGAATAACAATTTTCAACTCCACATAAAAAGTCAACAAAGCCAATCCTCGGGCTCACGCACCTGAATTCCGAAAATGTTCGATGATAAATGTTACCCGTAGCACCATAAGATCAAATATATAATTTATTTTCAATTCCATTTTTAATTTAGTGGTAAAAATCCAAAAATATCATTTCTACGTTTTCTGAAAAAATCCAACATTTTCTACCAGTTTTTATGTTAAAATCATATATAATCCAAGTATTTAACTCACAAAAAGTGAGAATCACTTATCTCATGATAGATGATGACAACGCTTCTTCAAAGTCACCCCAAAATCGACTCCAATTGAAGAAATGAGATGAAATGAGCCAAACTCCGATTGGCTAACTTATATTCAACTCAGGTACCTCTTCTTCGCGATCGCGAATTCCACTACTGCCACTGCTGGAATTTTTTCCTACGCAATCGCGAGGGACCTAATGCGATCGCGAACACCAACAATCCAGACCTACACGAACGCGAGCCCATCTCCGTGAAAGTGAAGGCCAATGTCACGCCCTAAACCTGGGGAGGCGTGGATAGCACCCGGTGTCGTTTTGGCCCGAGCGAACCACTCTCTAACTTATCATTTTTTTCTACAACTATCAAGGGCCAATATGGAAACAAATCATAATGTATAACTATAAATGGGCAATCGTTGTATCAATGAACCATCATTCCTAAAACATGAATACATATAGGTCGTAAGGCCTCTGACATATTGTACAAAATGAACTTGTGTCTACAAAGCCTCTAAGAGTATTTGACATCAAATGGGACAGGATACCGGCCTACCCATAAGTTCATAGCATAACTCTGACATGATGACTTATATATTCGGCCGCACTCCAAATAAAGCGGAGTCTTACCAATCCTTGTCTGAATGCTAAACTCATCTACTATGAGGGCTCGTCAAACTGATTACCTATACCTGCATGCATGAATGTAGTGTCCACAACAAAAAATACATCAGTACGAATAATGTACCGAGTATGTAAGGCGGAACTGAAACATAACAATAAGTCAACATTAATTAAAGAAATAGAGATCACTAGTTAGGAATGGGATTCTTCTTACTACAAGAAAGAGAGATCACTAAAATGTCGTACAATTGTTTTCTCTTCTTAAAAGCATTCTTAACAAAAAATGAGATAAGATGCACATATCGTTAAATATTGCCACCACCTCCTTAGCACATGAATATATTGCAATTTTCTGCCAAATTCCTATAATCCCACGTGGATGTTTCCCCTTTAATAATTATCCAAAAATCTCACTTAAATATTTATCCACAAATCTCTAATTAATATGTTATCTTCCCACTCAAATCAATAGCTAACCAATTATTCACATAATTAAGAATTATCTCAAATTAATTAAAATACTAATCACTTTTAACATACTTTATATACCTTAGTATCATGGCCATGTGGTATAGTACTAGTACATAAATACGGGGTATTATAGCTTGGATCCTATTATATCCTAAAATGTCAAACTTCGGCAATACTCAACTTCTTCGATTCGTTTACCCTCTGATCTTTATTACACTTACTTATGTGATAACCCGATAGGTCATCTTATGTTATAGAACCAAATTATGTGTTTTGAAGCCTTTAGAACGTCATTTTAGCATTCTTCGATTTGCGTGCACAGTCCGGGTGTTGATCCGGAAGGCTTATATGTTAATAACTGATAAAAATAAGAATTTTTTCCTTAAAAATTTATTTGAGTTGACTTCGGTCAACGTTTTTAGTAAACAGACCCGATGGGTTCGTATCAAAATATGGGACCTGGGCGTATGCCTGGAATCGAATTCGGAGGTCCCTAGCTCGAGTTAAGAATTTTTGTTGAAAACTGAAAATCTAAAAGTTTAATGGCTTTTAAGAATTCACTGAGGTTTGGTTTTGTTGATACCTTGTCCGTATGTTAGTTTCGGAGCCCAGTACAGGTCTGTTATTATATGTATGACTCTTCTATAAATTTGGTGAGAAACAAAATTGGTTTGACGTGATTCACACGTTCGGTTGCAAAATAGAAGTTTTAAAGCTTTCTTGGAAATTGAATTCGATTTCGAGTTCAATTTGTAGTTTTACGTGTTATTTTGGTGATTTTATCGCGCGAGCAAGTTCGTATGACATTGTAGGACTTGTGGGCATGTTTGGTTTGGTGCCCCTAGGGCTCAGGTGAGTTTCGGATAGGCTACATGGTGAATTGAACTTAGAAAATCTGGTTTTTCTGCAGCTTCAGGTGCCTTCTAGTTTCCTTCTACGCGTTCGCAAAGGTACTCTTGCGAGCTAGGCTGGGGAAGGTTTTGTTCTACGCAAACGCGAAGCCTTGGTCGCGAATGCAGACCACTGGGGAGTCTGCTCTTCGAGATCGGCAACACGCGAACGCGTAGAGTTATTGGAGGTTGGCTGGGGACTTAACTCTTGTTCTATGCTAACGCGATGCAGGTATCACAAACGCGGAGGATAGGGGGGATAATCCTACGCGAACGCGTAGAACAACTCGCGACCGCGTAAGCCACTCGAGTTGCTGCTCTTTGCGTACGCGACAGTGTTCATGCGAACACGCTGAACACTGACTCCTAGTGATAAAAACAGTCCCATTACAGGATTTTTTCCTACGAGGGGCAGAGGCCGAGGCAGAGGCAGGGCTCATCCTTGAGCCCGAGCAGCAGTACCAGCGACGGAGCCTCCAGTGGAATTTGATGAGGAGGCTCCAGCCCAGACTATTCCAACAAGACCAGCTCAGGTTCCGGAGGGGTTCATCGCCACCCCAGTGCTACATGATACTTTGGTCCATTTGGTGGGCCTATTGGAGAGTGTGGCACAGGCCGGCACTTTTCCCATGGAACTAGCCATCTCTCAGGCTGGAGGAGGAGCACAGACTCCTGCTACTCAAACCTCGGAGCATATGGCTCTCCACTATCAGACTCCAGCAACTCATCCAGTTGAAGTAGTTCAACCACTTGTTGCGGCACAGGCCGGTGGTGGACATACTATGACTCCCAGGGTTTATTGAGATTGGACAAGTTCACAAAGCTTTTCCCATATCACTACAGTAAAGCACCTTCTGAGGACCCACAAGATTATCTTGACCGCTGTCATGAGGTGCTGCGGTACATGGGGATAGTGGAGACCAATGGGATCGATTTTGTTGTGTTTTAGATGACGGGTTCCGCCAAGAGATGGTGAAATGATTTTGTATTGAAAAGGACAAATGGGTCTCCTGCTTTTACATGGGACCAGTTCTCTCAGATCTTTCTTGAGAAGTTACTTCCTATCACTCAGAGAGAGAGAGAGCTACCGCAGGTAGTTCGAGCGCCTCCAGCAGGGTAGTATGGCCGTCACCCAGTATGAGACCCGCTTTGTTGACTTAGCCCGTCATGCTGTTCTTCTACTTCCTACTGAGAGAGAGAGGGTGAGGAGATTTATTGAGGGACTCGGTCAACCTATCAAGTTGTAGATGGCCAAGGATATCGGGAATGAGATTTCATTTTAGACGGCTGCCAATGTCGCCAGGCGGATCGAGGATGTTCTTTCACAGGAGAGAGGGCATGGGTCTGATTAGAGGCCTCGTCATTCCGGTGGATTTAATGGTGCCTCATCTGGAGGCAAGGGTACTTTTGGTAGGGGTCATCCTCCCAGGCCATATCATTCAGCGGTTCAGGCATCCCATAGTGCTTCAGGTAGTCGTGGTCCTTATGTGCCTTATTCTAGATAGCCAGCCTATAGTGCACCGCCAGCTCCTATCAGTGCACCTCCTATTTAGATTTATTACCGTGGTCATCCGGCCCGTTCGGTCCAGTCTCAATTCCAGCAGCCATAACACCAGGATGGATGTTATGAGTGTGGTGGTTGTGGGAATATTAGGAGGTCTTGTTCGACATTATTGGGCGGCACGCCACAACAGAGTTCTCGTGCCATGATTCTGGCAGTAGGTGCACCACCGCCCGCTCAGGCAGCCAGCGATAGGGGTTAGGAAACCAGAGGTAGAGGTTAGGCCGCTAGAGGTGGAGGTCACGCTGCTAGAGGTGGAGGCCAGCTAGCAGGAGGCCATCCTACGGATGTTGTTCAGAGTGGTGGGGCCCTTCCCCGATGTTATGCTTTTCCACCCAGGCTTGAGGCGGAGTCGTCTGATGCTGTTATCATAGGTACTATTTAGATTTGCAGTAGAGATGCTTCAATTTTATTTAATCCGAGTTCTACTTATTCCTATGTGTCATCCTATTTTGTTTTATATCTGGTTGTACCTCGTGATTCTTTGAGTGCTCATGTGTATGTGTCCACACCTGTGGGAGATTCTATTATTGTAGATCATGTCCATCGTTTGTGTGTGGTTATCATCGGGGGTCTTTAGACTAGCGTAGATCTTCTACTTCTCGATATGGTTGATTTTGATGTCATTTTGGGTATGGACTGGCTGTCACCTTATCATGCTATATTATATTTTTATGCCAAGACGGTGATCTTAGCCTTGTCGGGGTTGCCTCGATTAGAGTGGAGGGGGAATCTAGGCCATTCAACTAGCAGGGTTATCTTTTATATGAAGGCTCGACGTATGGTCGAGAAGAGGTGTCTAGCTTATTTAGCTTATATCTGTGATTCTAGTGCGGAGGTTCCTTCCATGGATTTTGTACCAGTTGTCCGAGAATTTCAATAGGTGTTTCATGCAGACCTGTGTGGGATGCCACCCGATAGGGATATCGACTTCTGTATTGACTTGGTTCCGGGCACTCAGCCTATTTGTATTTTGCCATACCGTATGGTCCCGCCAGAGTTGAAAGAATTGAAGGAGAAATTGCAAGATTTGCTTGATAAGGGATTCATTAGACCTGGTGTCTCACCCTTGGGTGCGCCTGTGTTTTTTATAAAGAAGAAGGATGGATCGATGAAGATTTGCATAGATTATCGGCAGTTGTACTAATTCACCATCAAGAACAAGTATCCATTGCCGAGGATTGATGACCTATTTGATCAACTTCAGGGTGCCAAAGTGTTTTTGAAGATTGATTTGAGGTCTGGCTACCATTAGTTGAGGATTAGAGCATCCGATGTCCCTAAGGAAGCTTTTCAGACTCGGTACGGGCATTATGAGTCTCTACTGATCTTATTTGGGCTGACAAACGCCCCGAAAACATTTATGGATTTGATGAACCGGGTGGTCAAGCCTTATCTGGATTCCTTTGTGATTGTGTTTATTGATTATATTTTGATCTACTTCCGCAGTCGAGACGAGCACGAGCATCTTCTTCGGATCGTACTTCATACTCTGAGAGATAGCTAGTTAAATGCTATGTTTTCAAAATGTGAGTTTTGGTTGGATTCATTCGCTTTCTTGGGGCAGGTTGTATCAGCAGAGGGCATTCAGGTAGACCCTAAGAAGATTGAGGCAGTTCAGAACTGGCCTAGACTCACTTCAGCAATGGAGATCCGGAGTTTCTTGGGTTTGGCGGGTTATTACTATCTGTTTGTGGAGATGGTCAGACGAGTGTGAGGCGAGCTTTCAGAAGCTAAAGACTACTTTGACTACGGCGCCGGTCTTGGTGTTTCCCATAGGTTCAGGATCTTAGACGGTATATTGTGATGCATCTCGTATTGGACTTGGTGTGGTGTTGATGCAGGATGGAAAGGTAATTGCATATGCTTCGTGGTAGCTGAAGGTTCACGAGAAGAATTACCAAGTTTATGATCTAGAGCTGGCAGCCATTGTTCACACGCTGTAGATTTAGAGGCATTATCTTTACGGCATGTCGTGCGAGGCATTCACAGATCATCGAAGCTTGCAGTATTCGTTCAAGCAGAAGGAGCTCCATTTGAGGCAGAGGAGGTGGTTAGAGCTATAGAAAGACTATGATATCACCATCTTGTATCATCCCAGGAAGGCCAATATGGTGGCCGGTGGTTTGAGAATAAAGTCAGCGAGATGGGAAGCCTGGCGTACATTCCAGTCGGGGAGAGACCGCTTTCATTATATATTCAGCCTTTGGCCAATCAGTTTGTGAGGTTGGATGTTTCTGAGCCTAGTCATGTTTTAGCCTTTACAGTCATTCAGTCTTCTTTGTTTGAGCGCATCAGAGATCAGCAGTATGATGACCCTCATTTGCTCGGCCTTAGGGATATAGTGCGGTGGTGCCAAGCAGGTTACTGTTGGAGATGATAGAGTTTTGAGGATGCATTGTCGTGTTTGTGTGCCTAATGTAGATGGACTTCGTGAGTTGATTATTGAGGAGGCCAACAGTTCCCGGTATTCTATTCATCGGGGCGCCGCCAAGATGTATCAGGACTTGTGACAACATTATTGGTGGAGGAGGATGAAGAAAGATATAGTTGCACATGTAGCTCGGTGCCTAAATTGTTAGCAGGTAAAGTGTGAGCATCAGAGACCCGGTGGTTCGCTTCAGAAGTTGGAGATTCCTAAGTGGAAGTGGGAGCGTATCACTATGGATTTCATTGTTGGACTCCCACAGACTCAGAAGATGTTCGATGCAGTTTGGGTCATTGTAGATAGGCTGACCAATTCAGCGCATTTCATTCCTGTGGCAATTACTTATTCTTCAGAGTGGTTGGTAGAGATTTATATCCGCGATATCATCCGTCTTCACGGTTTGCCTGTGTCTATCATTTTGGATCGAGGTATGCAGTTCACCTCGCACTTCTAGAGGGTAGTACAACGTAAGTTGGGAACACAGGTTGATTTGAGCACAACATTTCATCCTCAGATGGACGGCCAGTCTGAGCGCACAATTCAGATACTGGAGGACATGTTCCACGCTTGTGTTATAGAATTCATAGATTCTTGGTATCAGTTCTTGCCGCTTTCAGAGTTTGCCTACAATAAGAGTTACCAGTCGAGCATTTAGATGGCTCCCAATGAGGCATTATACGGTAGGCGATGTCGATCGATAGTTGGATGGTTTGAGTCGGGGGAGGCTCGGTTTTTGGTTACAGACTTAGTACAGGATTCCTTGGATAAGGTCAAGATCATTCAGTATTGACTTCGCATACATCAGTCCAGGAAGGAGGGTTATGCCGACTAGAGTTCATGATGTTGCATTCATGGTCGGAGAGAGAGAGTGTTGCTCCGAGTATCATCCATGAAGAGTGTGATGAGGTTAGGAAAGAAGGGCAAGTTGAGCCCTAGGTATATCAGACCTTTTGAGATTCTTGAGCGACTGTGAGAGGTGGCCTACAGACTGGCGTTGCCACCTAGTTTATCATCACTTCATCCGGTGTTCCACGTGTCCAAGCTCCGGAAGTATCACGGCGATCTATCCCACGTGTTGGATTTTAGCACTGCCCAGACAAGGAATTGACTTATGAGGAGAAGCCGGTGGCTATTCTAGCCCGGCAGGTTCGTCAGTTGAGATCGAAGAGTTATCCTTCCGTTCGAGTGCAGTGGAGAGGTCATCCCGTTAAGGCAACTATCTGGGAGTCCGAATCGGACATGCGGAGTAGATATTCCAACCTTTTCACCAGTCTAGGTACTTTTCTACGTCCATTCGAGGATGAACGGTTGTTTTAGAGGTGGAGAATGTGATGACACGATAGGTCATCTTATGTTTTAGAACCACATTCTGTGTTTCGAAGCTTTAAAACCTCATTTTATCCTTCCTTGATTTGTGTGCGCAACCCGGATGTTGATCCAGAAGGCTTATATGTTAAAAACTAATAAAAATAAGAATTTTTGTCTTAAAAATTTATTTGATTTGACATCGATCAACATTTTGAGTAAACGGACCCGGTGGGTCCATATCGAAATATGGGACTTGTGCGTATGCCCGAAATTGAATTCGGGGGTCCCTAGCTCGAGTTATGAATTTTTGTTGAAAGTTTGAAAGTTTAATGGTTTTTAGGAATTGAATGAGGTTTGTTTTTGTTAATACAGGGTCCGTATGTTGGTTCTAGAGCACGGTAGAAGTCCATTATTATATGTATGACTGGTCTATAAAATTTGGTGAGAAACGGAATTGGTCAACGTACATGTATAAATGAATGCAATGCATGAAAAGTACATCAATAAAATCTTTTGGAATTTCATAATATCATTATGCCTTTGATTAATATAATGAAATAAACTTTGTCAACTTACATATTTTTCTGAGACCCGTGAACAAATGATAGAATAATAAGACACATGGGGAATCAAGAACGTAAGCATCTCTAGTATTTATATGAATAAAGTCATTTATAGAAATTGTGTATTTGCTCATTTTATTTGTATCGTATAGATCATGCCAGAAAGAAAGAAGGGATAGCCTTAACATACCTGAGACGATTCTCTTGACAATCCCTCTAACATACGTCTTTTGCGAAGAACACATAACGGCAGATCGAAGTAGGAGAAATCCGTATGATTTTTTTGAGAAAGATTGTACCGTGCTCTCTTAGAGTTGCAAATCACATTACTATTACGCAGTATAACTTCATATGAAAATTCTTGCTGAAGACCGTTACTTAAAAGATGTAACTATCTTCATTTGTGAATGAAAGAGAGGCTTCATCATTACAACATAAAATCATCTCTTAATAAGGTAAGAAGGCTTCTTATATTTGTGGGTTTGTGGGACCCACTTGTACAATGACTATGCCACAAGAAGAATTCTCTTAATGCCACCTTATAACATGGATCTAAGAGTCACACTTCCTTAATTTGACTGCCACGTGAGGATGGTGTTCCCCCTTAATCTTATCCACCAAACACCTTAATTAATTAGTTAATCTCCCACTAAAATCAATAATTATCCAATTATCTATATAATTTAAGAATTATCTAAAATTACTTAAAATACTACTCACTTCTAACACACTTTATACACCTTACTATCCTGGTCATGTGGTTCCTTGTATGACACTAGTCCATAAGTATTGTGTATCATAGCTTGGACTGTATTTTATCCAAAATTGTCAAACTTTGACGGAACTCATTTTATTCGATTCGCATATCCTCTCACCTTTACGAATTTACTTATCACTTGTTTGAAATAGCATAATACTTATAATCTCCAAATAATCTTGTCCTTGAACTTATGTCAATTATCTTACGACAAATTCAACGTACAATAATACAGGGTGTAACATCGTCGTAATATAATAGTGCGGAGCGTAACATCATCATAATATAATATTGCGGAGCATAACATCGATGTAATACTGCAGGGCGTAACATGCACATTCAAGGACGAACATATGTTAAAGTGGGGGAGAATATAACGACCCGACTGGTCGTTTTGAGCTCTAGCATGTAGTTCGGTAGTTTGAGACCATTATTAGCTTCGCATTATGCATTATGACTTGTGTATGTAGTTGGTTTCGATGTTCAAAAAGTTCGGAGTTAATCTGAAAGAATAATTCTAAATTCGGAAGTAAAGTTGGAAGAGTTGACTAATATTTTACTTTTGAGTAAGCAACCTCAAAATCGGGATTTGAAGGTTCTAATATGTTCGTAAGATGATTTCAGACTTGTGCGTATGTTCAGGCTGAGTATCGGGTAGTCCGGGAGCAATTCGTCGCTTATTGTCGGAAGTTTGCATTTTGAAGGTCTTTGAATTTGCTAAATTTTACTTGGAGTGGACTTTGTTGTTATCGGATTCCATTTGGTATTCTGAGTTTTGGGACAAGTTCGTGTTGTCATATTGGACTTGTGTATGAAATTTGGTTCCATTCCGAAGTGTTTAAGAGTGATTCAGACACTTGAGTTGCATATTAGTTAAGTTTATTAAAATGAGTTGACCTCGGTTGAATACAGGACTTAACAATCTCGGGTTCATGATTTAAAAGTTTCAACAAGTTTGTATGATTATATTGAACTTGTTCGCAAGTTTTGGTTAGGTTCCGATGAGTTTCTGATGGGTTTGGGTTGTGTCGCGCTCTTATTTGATATTTCAGTGTGATTTCTTTGGGCGGAAAGGGTACCATATTGAGGAAACCACATTTCATTTATGATTATATTGAACCATTATATATTTATCATAATTACAGAGCCATAGAAATAAGAATCGTCGAATTCTGAGGTCGTATAAAAGAGTTATGCCCATTTCTGCGTCGAGAAAGATTGATGGTTTCTGGTGCAACCTTTTGTTCTTCGCGGATGTGAGGGAGGTCCCGCGAAAGCGAAGAAGGAATTCTGGGTCTATCGGTCAACGCAAAAAATTTCTCTTCGCGAACGCGAACGCGTAGAACAAAAATCTCCTGGGTAGTGTTTTAAGATGGCAGACCGGGCATTTTCGTATTTTGAGCATATCTTGAGTTCTAAAGGTCCGTTTGTGGTGATTTTTGGCGTTGTTCTCGTCTTAACAAGGATGTCAATATTTAACCTTTATTTTGATATTTTCCTATTATTATTTTTGTTGGTTATTATTTTTATCCGTATTTAAATTGTAGAAATTAGGGTTTTGAGCCCCAAAGTTGAGAAATGGTAAATCCTTGATGTGAAGGTCAATACAAGGACGAAATTGGATGATTTTCTGGATATAGACTATATAAGGTACGAGTAATATTCATTTTCAATAATTTTTAAAAATTGGGCGCGCGAGCTTGGGGTGCACTTTTGTTGACTTTTTGTGCGAGGTTTAGAATTGTTTCTAAATGATAAATTGTAGGTTCTTGAGTATATTTTAATTGTTTTGTACATTGTTTGGCTAGTTTCGGATCGTTTGACATTGGTTTGAGTAGTTAGAGAGGTGTTGGAGCCGGTTATCGGTTTCGGAGCAAGGTAAGTCTCCTGTCTAACCTTGTGAGGGGGAATTTACCATGTAGATGTTATATTTAATTATGTGCTACATGTTGTGGGAGCTACGCATGTATGAGGTCATGAGTGCCCGTGCGTACGCTAGAATTCCTTATTATGTTCGGGTAGATTTAGACTTACGCGATGCTTTAATTGCAATAATTGCGTTATCCTTATCTGTTTAATTACCTTAATTTACTTTTAACCTGAGACTAGACTCTCCTAGGGTATTGGACTTGCTATTTTAGATCTTAACGAGCTACTTGATTAGCCGTGAAAATTTGTACATCCCTTACGGATTTCTCCAGCATTGTGCGTAATCATTAGAAAGTTTTCTTGAATTTCATAACACTCATGCATATTCATGAGTAGAGTCAAGGACCCGTTAAAATTTCATATTCTAATGGGATTAGACTAAACATCACAACAATACTCTAATGGGATTGGGTCGTTCTCCTTGGCAGAATAATATATTCTTATGGGATCGGGTCGTTCACCTCGGTAGAATTATTGTAATACACTCTTATGGGACAGTAAGATTATTGTAATACACTCTGATGGGATCAGCATGTTTTCCTCGGCAGGATATTGTCACACACTCTTATGGGTCGGGTTGCTCGCCTTGGCAGAACCGTGCATAATATTTGATAAGAAGTCAGTGTACCCGTGAATTTTTCTGACTTGAGATGCGATGTTTTATTTGGTGTTGACCATTATGTATTCCATTTGAGGTAGTATTCGATTAGTGAGGACCTCATGTTTATTCTTCTATTGAGGATCGTATTATGTACTTATATATGTTTTGTCATTTTACTTGCTATGCCTCATATCTGTTTGCTTTCATTATACCTGATTTTTTGGACCACAAGTAAGTGTCAATGTCGACCGCTATTCATTACTTCTCGATGCTTAGGCTAGATACTTACTTGGTACGCGTTGATTTATGTACTCATGCTACACTTATGCACTAATTGTGCAGGTGCTGAGATAGGTATTTTTGGTGGTCATTTTGGCTCATAGGCATAGTTGCTGAGAGGACTTTATGGCGAGCTGCATTCCATGCTGCGATACGCAGCACATGAAGTCTCCATCATATTCATTTATTTTATTCTGTCTATTTTTTATCCTAGACAAATGTTCTATTAGTATTATCTTCCCAATTAGATGCTCATGTATTTGTGACACTGGGTTTTGAGGATTTAGAGTTTGCTCATGGTTGTATTCTATTATGATTTTGGGATTATATTTCAGCCACATTCGAATATTTAAATAATAACAACTATACTTTTAATGATAATGAACAAACTTTCACTCTTTATTTCTTTAATTGTTTTGAAATGCATTTTGGATTTACTATGGACATATGGATTGAATCATTGGCTTGCCTAACGGTAGCGTTGGGCGTCATCACGGTCTATGTGGGTTTTTGGTCGTGACAACAACATCCCATTGTTCTGTTCAAGCTTATTAAACTCTATGAAAATATCCATTGGCCTAATATTTTTATGGGAAAATGACTCCAGGTAACAATAGATCAGAGAAATTGGCAATGTTTTAGCCTTATATTAGATTTGGCAAAGGCAGCCCCAAACAAATAGCCAACTCCTAAAAAACCTATTTTCTCATTTATTCTTTCTCACTGTTTGTTGCCCCCATGTGCCTGAGTTCCGGGTGACCACCGTATCTGTCCCGAAAAATGATGTCACACAACCGGTCGCGATACTGATGCATCCATTCTCTTGACTAGGTTGGGTTTGGCTAGGTACGGTTCTGGTAATGTTAGTGTATACGGTAAAAATCGAGGATACCTGATTTTACGGACTCGAGGGTATGCCTCGAGAGTGAGCCTATATCGAAGCAAGTTCGGCTCGAGGGACATGAAGGCTGAGGAATCGAGGGCAGCCTGAATCGACACTGCAGTAACAGAATCACGAGATATCCGCAATCAACCACTAATCTCGGCGAGGATCTCGGAATCGATAGAACCATTAACGGTTATTGACATCAATCATGTATTTTACTTTCGAAATTATAGTCATTCCTTATTTAGGATTCCTCTACTATATAAAGAGGAACCATGTTCATTTGTAAAGATCATATTATCTTTATTATCATCATGCACTGTCACGACCCCAAATCCTAAACCGGCCGTGATGGCGCCAATCGTGGAACTAGGCTAGCCAACAATCACATATTTACAGTTTCTTTTCAAAATTTCAACTCATTTTCAACATTTCATAAAACGTATATAAATTTCTGAATCTTTTAAGCAAAACAAAACAGATAAACATTCTACAACCATCCCCAAGATCCGGAGCCAACACGTCATGAGCATCTAAGAATAATACCAAAAATTCTACTGTCATAATACAAAATCTCGGAACGAAGAACTAAGTATAAAATAAGAAAGGGAAACAGAGATGCTGTGGACGCTGAACAGCTACCTCTATGTCCCGACTCCGGCTCCGCACAGAAATAGATGACTAATGCTCGGTACCAGCACCTGTATCTGCACACAAGGGTGTAGGGAGTAATGTGAGTACACCAACTCAGTAGTAATGAAAATAAATTAAGTCTAAGCAGTAAGAAACACATAAGATCAAATCATCAGTTCACAATAAGCACAACCTTTCTTCCCAACAGTATATACATATATATATATATATATATAGAGAGAGAGA
>ML427987.1:69427-130677 GCA_005239525.1 Nicotiana knightiana
ATTTTATATATATATATATAAAATCAACATGCTTTAAAAGCCAACTTCAGTAAAATCCTTTAAAAATGTGTTTTCCAATCGTTTCGGAAATAAAATACCCGAAGAGTTTAGTGTAAAATGGAATAAATCATTAATAGCCCCTCGGGCCAAAACATGAATCATAAATCTCCCCTCGAGCTGAACATCACTCAGAATCAGTCACTCAGCATACCTCACAATCACTCAGTATCAGCCCATCGGGAAACCTCCTTGTCACTATACCTCCCAATCACTCGTCAGTCGGCACTCCGCACTCGCACTCAGTAAGTACCTGCGCTCACTGGGGGTGTTTATAGACTCCAGAGGGGCTCCTTCAGCCCAAGCGCTAATATCAAATCACCTCGTGGCATATCATATCCTCACAATCAGGCCCTCAGCCACACTCAGTCAGAAACTCTCAGTAAGCCCCTCGGACTATCAGTAAAATGGGGTACTCGACCCAAAACATCATTTTATAACTCAAATAGTGAAAATAAGGCTGAGTTTCGAAAACAATTAAGCATAATATGACTGAGTGTAAATCATAAGTCAACACAATGAGGAAATAGCAGTAAAAAGCCCCCAAGGGGTCTAAATAAGTCGGCTCAAGGCCCCAAACATGGCTTACAGCCCAAATATAGCAATAGTTTTAGAACATAATTTAACATATGATTTAGAGTAAAATACGCAACTCAATAGTTTCCGCGAAAAGGACCAAGTCCAAATCCAAATCAGTGCAAGCTACACACTCGTCATCCGGCATGTGCACCACTCCAAAACTAGTGAGAAAATACGAAGTCTCGGGTTTCATACCCTCAGAACAAGATTTATAGTCATTACTTACCTCAACCCAACCCAAAGACTACTCCGTGATGCTTTTGCCCCTCGAATCAACTCCCGATTGCTCCGAATCTAACAAATACCAGATTAACATCATCAATATATGCTAAAGGAACAAGGCCCAATCGAAAAATATATATTTTAGGCACAATTCCCAAAATTGGCCAAACTCGAGCCC
This sequence comes from Nicotiana knightiana, assembly GCA_005239525.1. Taxonomy (NCBI): domain Eukaryota; kingdom Viridiplantae; phylum Streptophyta; class Magnoliopsida; order Solanales; family Solanaceae; genus Nicotiana; species Nicotiana knightiana. The sequence continues at coordinate 70,464 of ML427987.1, forward strand.
CGGGCCCACATCTCGGAATTCGATAAAAATCACAAAACTAGAATCCTCATTCCCCCACGAGTCTATCCATACCATATTTACCAAAATCCGACCTCAATTTCCCACTCAAATAAGAAATTCCCAATTTTTCCTCCCATTTTCCCCCCAATTTCCATTTTAATTCCTCAAATTACATGGTAAAAATCAAGGCTAAATCATGAAATTAATCCAAATGTGATTGAAGAACACTTACCTCAAGAACTCCACTAAAAATCTCCTCCAAATCCTCCTTCTCCCGTGCTCTCTAGTGGTCTTTTGAGTTATGGTCAAAAACCCCCATTCTTGAAACTTAAACTTTCTGCCAGCTATTTCCTTCATCGCGATCGCGGAAATTTCCTCGAGATCGCGAAACACAAAAATGGACTGGCCCCCAAATTACCTTATGCGATCGCAAAAACACACACGCGATCGCGGATAACAAGCTCCCAAAGCAACGCGAATGCGACCCTTACTACGCGACCGCGTAGAGAAATTCCTTCCCCTCACGACTGCTCCAAATCCTTCTTCGCGAACGCGACCTCAGCTACGCGTTCGCGGTAGCTAACTGGACAGACCCTTGCAATCGCAGACCTAAAATGGCTATCGCATAGAAAAAATTTCCCAGCTTCCCTCAACAGACCTACGCGATCGCGGCCCCTCTCTTGCGATTGCATAGAAGGAAACCAGCAACAGAAATTGCAGCAGCAACAGTAGTCTCTTTAAAGCCAACCACACTCTGACAACCACCCGACGCCCTCGGGACCTCACCAAATATGCCAACATATCCCATAACCTCATTCAAACTTAGTTGAGCCTTCAAAATACCAAAAACAACGCAAAAACACCAAAAATCACATCAAATTCAAGCCTATGAACTTTAAAACTTCTAAACTTCGCCAAAGATGCCGAAACCATCCAAAATACGTCCGATTGACCTGAAAGTTTGCACACACATCCAAAATGACACTATAAACCTGTTCCAACTTCCATAATTCCATTCTGACCCCGATAGCTAATTTTTCACTGCCGACCGAAAATTGCCAAATACTCAATTTCGCCAATTCAAGCCTAATTCTACACCGGACATCAAAACCACATTCCAAATACAATCTTAAGTCCCAAATCACCTAACGAAGCTATCTGATCCATAAAATCTACATTGCGAGGTCGTTTACCAATAAGTCAACTCCCAGTTGACTTTTCCAACTATTAAGCCAATTTAAGAGACTAAGTGTCTCAGTTCTCACCACGATCACTCCGAACCGGAACCAATCGACCCAACACAACATAAATAGGCTAAGAAACATATGATAAATCATAAATAGGGAAAACGAGGCTAAAATTCTCGGAACGACTGGCCGGGTCGTTATATGCACAATTGTCACTAACGTAATTACTGAGAAATACAAAGCACTCGCTTTACTCATTACTATTCGTACAGTTCTTATTGTTCATATTATTCTTGTTGTTCTCACTATTCTTGGCACTCAATATCAAGCCTAATCATGATCGGGATCAATAACTCATAATCACGCTGGTTTGATTTATTTTAATCGTTTAATTCCTTTATTTATTTAGCTATTTATCAGTTGGCATTGAATAAGATCATCTATCCTTATAACCATATTAAAAGTTTAATTGTTACTCGTGTTTCAAGGTAACTAGTTTGGAGCCCACCGTGGGACTAAGGATAATAGTGATTGTTCAGTGTTAATTATGAGATAACGCACTATTTTATGCTTGTTTCTTGTCAAGAATTTTTTTTCATGATAAATCATGTCAAACTCACAAAACACAGCTACACATGGTGACAACGGTCTCGGACTCCACAGGGAGAATGAGAATCTTATCGCTCGGGGAATCGAAATTCCATAGGCTGACCTCAGAGGAGCACCACCAGCCAAATCGGTCGATGTCGGTTTGTAATTTTCTTTGAATGCGGATTTAGGCGGGGACCTCGATGGAAGCGTATGTCCAAAGGGTCGAACTGACGGTCGAGATACTCAGGGCAGAGGAGACGAATGTGTTAGTCTCCATGTTATATTTGAAATGATGCAAGCCCAACAGAACGCAATTGCCCAGTTGCAAAATCAGCATGTGGCTCCGAATAGGGTCGAACAAGAGGCTACTCATTGTACCGAGCCAATGCCTGAAAGAACATGCGATAATACTTCGACAACTGAACCTGCTATAATGAGAATGCTCGAGGAGCTTACTAAGAGAATATAATCGGGAGAACATAAAATTGAGGCCAACGGCAAGAAGGTGGAAACCTATAACTCTCGAGTTGATCAGATTCCAGGGACACCACCGATCCTAAAGGGAATGGACTCCAATAAGTTGGTGCAAAAACCATTCCCTCCCATTGCGGCTCCAAAGCCCATACCAAAGAAGTTCAGGATGCCCGATATACCCAAATACAACGGGACCTCGGACCCCAATGATCACGTTACCTATTATAAGTATGCTATCACAGGAAATGATTTGGAAGATGATGAAATCGAATCAGTATTGCTAAAGAAATTCGGGGACACCTTGTCGAAGGGAGCTATGATTTGGTATGACAACTTGCCACCTAACTCTATCGATCGTTCGCCATGTTGGCAGATTCATTTGTAAAGGCATACGCTGGAGCTATAAAGGTTTCAACGAGAAAATTGGACCTCTTCAAGGTCAATCAGAGGGATAGCGAGATGCTAAGTGAGTTCGTATCTCGATTCCAAATGGAACGTATGGAGTTGCCGCCGGTTTGATAGAGTACCCGATTGTGACTTGGGCAGATGTTCACAACTAATACCAATAGAAAATTAGAGTCGAGGATGATCAACTAGGAGCCCCCTCAGGTTCAGTGCATCATAATCGATCGACAGGTAAAAAACAAAGAGATGTTGAAAGAGAATCAAGACTGAATAAAGATCGGTATCAGCCATATGCTTCATATAGAAGGAATAACCATCTGGACGTCATTCTGCCCGAAAAAATTGAAAGGGTGACCTAGGGCAGAATGCTCGAGGATTTATGAGCAAAACTATATTCGACAAATACGCAGATCCCACAGAAGCATCCTGATTATCGGAGTACAATTTCAGTCTCGATGCCTCAGGTTGTATCGGTCATCGGAAGGATTAAAGAAACTAGGTGGCCCAGACCTATACAAACTGATCCTTCTCAAAGAAATCAAAACTTTATGTGAAAATACCATGGCACACATGGACATAGAACCGAAGACTGCAGACAATTGAGAGAGGAATTAGCTCGATTGTTCAACGAAGGGCATCTTCGAGAATTCCTTAGTGATAGAGCCAAAAATCACTTCAGGGAAAGAGATGCCAACAGAAAAAATGAGCAAGAAGAACTTCAGCATGTTATCCACATGATCATCGGCGGGGTCGACGTCCCACAAGTACCTGTCTTCAAACGCACCAAAGTATCAATTACAAGAGAAAAACGAACCCGAGGCCATATGCCCGAAGGCACCCTAACATTCAACGACGAAGAGACGGAAGGCCTCTCTCAGCTGCAACAATACCTTGGTAATTTCTATTTTGCTAAATAAAATTCAGGTTAAACGTGTTCTCATGGATCCAGGTAATTCGGCGAACATAATCAGGTCGAGAGTCGTAGAGCAGCTCGGCCTGCTAGACCAGATTGTACCTGCTTCTCGAGTCCTAAAAAGCTTCAACATGTCTAGCGAAACAACAAAGGGAGAAATAATCCTACCAGTGAACGGGGTTAGGACCATCCAAGACACAAAATTTCATGTCATCAAAAGTGACATGAGGTACAATGCACTGCTCGGAAGGCCATGGATCCACATCATGAGGGCAGTACCATCGACCCTTCACCAAATGATAAAGTTCCCAGCAGTGGATGGTGTGAAAACAGTTTATGGGGAACAACACGCTGCAAAGGAGATATTTGCAGTCGACAAGGTGACGCCGATACCAGCACCTTCGACCTCAAAAAAGTCGAGCGTCAAAGATAACCAAGAGGCCAAATAGCAATCACCGTCCCCAGCCTCGACCGAATCGGATAAGCAGGTAATCGAAGAAGATGAAGACGATCTTCTCACTCCTCGAACTTTCGTCGTTCCCAAAGAATCAGAAGCAACCAAATCAACGATCGAAGAGTTGGAACAGGTGATACTCATCGAGTATCTACCCGAACGTAAGGTATACCTGAGAACGAGGTGAACCCCCGAACTCAGAAAAAAAATCATTCAATTTCTTATTGATAACATGAATTTCTTTGCATGGTCCCATTTAGACATGACAGGAATCCCTACCGAGATCACAACTCATCGGTTGAGCCTGGATCCCAAGTTCAGACCGATAAAGCAAAAGAGAAGGCCTCCGTCTGAGGTGACTCACGCCTTCATAAAGGAAAAGGTTACTAAACTTCTTAAAATAGGGTCAATCGGGAAGTCAAATATCCCGAGTGGTTAGCCAACGTAGTCATACTCCCTAAAAAGGGGAACAAACTTTGAATGTGTGTAGATTATAAGGATCTGAATAAAGCATGTCCGAAAGACTCTTTTCCTTTTCCTAACATCGATCGAATGATCGATGCTACGGCTGGACACGAGATACTTACTTTTCTCGACTCCTATTCTGGGTACAACCAAAACCAGATAGAGCCAGAAGACCAGGAAAAAACTTCTTTTATCACTAGCTATGGAACTTACTGCTATAATGTAATGCCTTTCGGGCTAAAAAATTTGGGGGCTACATATCCACGCCTAGTTAAAAAGATGTTCGAAGAACATATAGGAAAATAAATGGAAGTTTACATTGACGACATGTTAGTTAAGTCCCTGCGTGCAGATAACCATTTGGCTCATTTGCAGGAGACATTCAAAATCTTGAGGAAATACAACATGAATCGTAACCCCAAAAGTTGTGTCTTTGGGGTCGGGTCGGGTAAATTCCTCATCTTTATGGTGTCAAATCGGGGGATCAAGATCAATCCCAATAAGATCAGGCCATCGAGGACATCACCATCGTGGACAGTGTAAAAGCCGTTCAGAGGCTAACCGGACAGATAGCTACCCTAGGTCGGTTCATATCGGGGTTGTCAGATCGGAGTCATAGGTTCTTTTCCTTACTTAAAAAGAAAAATGATTTTACATGGACTCCGGAATGTCAGCAAGCATTGAATGAATTGAAACGGTACCTACCGAGCCCACGTTTGCTCAACACCGCAAAGGCAGATGAGAAGCTATACCTATACTTGGCGATATCCGAGATAGCAGTAAGTGGAGTATTAGTTCGAGAAGAAAAAGGTACGCAGTTTCCAGTTTACTACGTGAGTCGGACCTTAGGAGATGCTGAAACCAGGTATCCGCACCTAGAAAAATTGGCACTTGCATTAATAAGCACATCTAGAAAACTAAAGCCATATTTTTCAGTGTCATCCTATATGTGTTATTACCACATATCCCCTTCGAAATATATTGCACAAGACCGAGCTATAGGACCGACTGGCCAAATGGGCCGTCAAACTTGGCGGGTACGATATTGAGTACCAACTCCGAACGACCATCAAGTCTCAAATATTAGCAGACTTTGTGGCAAACTTTTCGCCAACCCTCATACCTGAAGCGGAAAAGGAACATCTGCTAAAATCGGGTACATCATCGGGGGTATGGACCCTCTTCACGGATAGGGCCTCGAACGTGAAAGGGTCCGGACTTGGTATTGTTTTAAAACCTCCTACGGGCAATGTTATTAGACAATGGATTAAAACTGCCAAACTAACTAACGACGAGGCCGAGTATGAGGCTATAATTGCAGGTCTCAAATTAGATAAAAGCTTGGGAGCGGAAGTCATCAAGGCTAAATGTGACTCCCTACCAGTAATTAACCAGGTAAGCGGAACCTTCGCAGTTCAAGAGGACAGGATGCAGAGGTACTTAGACAAATTACAGATCACCTTACATCGCTTCAAAGAATGGACCCTGCAGCATGTACCTCGAGAACAGAATACCGAGCCCGATGCACTTGCCAACTTGGGGTCGTCGGTCGACGAAGACGAAATCAACTCGGGAATTGTCGTCCAACTCTTGAGGTCTTTAATCGAGGAAGGGCACGCCGAAATCAATTCTACAAGCTTAACCTGAGATTAGAGGAACAAATACATCGAATATTTGAAGAATGGGAAGATGTCGTCAGATCCCAAGGAATCGAGGACCTTACAAACTAAAGTCGCTCGGTTCACACTAGACGAAGACGGAACGTTATACAGAAGGATGTTCGATGTTCCATTGGCTCTATGCTTGGGGCCGGGAGATACTGACTATGTTTTGCGAGAAATTAACGAAGGCACTTGTGGAAACTATTCTGGCGCCGAGTCACTAGTTCGAAAGTTCATCAAGGCAGGATACTATTGGGATAGCATGGAGAAAGACTCTAAGGAGTTCATTCGAAGATAAGACAAATGTCAAAGGCTTGCACCAATGATTCACCAGCCCAGTGAACAGCTTCACTCGGTCCTATCCCCATGGTCATTCATGAAATGGGGAATGGACAACGTCGGTCCTCTGCCATCATCCCCAGGTAAAGCTAAATTCATATTATTTATGACTGACTATTTCTCTAAATGGGTTGAAGCGCACGCATTCGAGAAATTTAGAGAAAAGAAGTGATCGACTTCATATGGGATCACATTGCATGTCGATTCGGAATACCTGCGAAAATACTGTGTGATAATGTCAAACAATTCATCGGCAGTAAAGTAACGAAATTCCTCGAAGATCACAAAATAAAGAGGATACTATCGATGCCATATCACCCTAGTGGAAACAGACAGGCCGAATCAACGAATAAAACTATCTTCCAAAACTTGAAGAATAGGCTAAACGAAGCCAAAGGGAAGTGGAGAGAAAAATTTGCGAATGGTCGCACAAAAGCAATGAATCGAGAGGTATTACAACAGAAGAACCAATCTTCGACACTTCAAAGTCGGGAACTTATTCTTAAGGAAAATAACCATTAATACTCGAGACCCTAATGAAGGGAAGCTCGGTCCTAACTGGGAAGGACCCTATCAAATCCTCGACATAGTCGTTAAAGGATCGTACAAGCTTGGAACAATGGACGGTGAGCCATTGTCGAATAATTGGAACATATTGCTACTCAAGTGATATTATTGCTAAGGTATGGATTTCTCCTTTTTCATTTTACTTAAATATTTGAAACTAACTTGTTTCAGGTATCCGGGCCATGAAATTGAGACCTCAGGTTTTAAAGTACGCGTTGCACTCTTATTTTCTTAGATCGGTTTTTATCCCCAATGGGTTTTTTCGGCAAGGTTTTTAACGAGGCAACAACTATGTGCTACCTGAGGATAATTCAACAGTATCAACGGCTTCTTTTCGATCAACCTCGAATACTGGGGGCATCACTCTCGGATATTGTGTAAATGAATCTCGATAGGAAGAATTTTGTAATGGGCCAAATGGTCAAATGAACCGTGTCCATATAGATTAGCCGAGTCCCGACAACAAAACATGTACTCATGGATGAAGAATACAAAGAAGCACTCTCTTTTCTATCAAACATCCCGTGTTTGAAGTAGAATTTCTATTATACGAGTCATGTACTTATGATCTATTGTGCAAAACTAACACTTGTGAAAAATGGCCCAAGGGCCAAGCGCAAGCATACCTCGAACACTTGGGGACTACTGACTCGAGCTATCTAAGTTCGAAATCATAAGACCTCAAAGAGGCACCCATCGATATATAGGCCAAGGCCATTACACTCAGGGACTAACATTTCAAACATGTTCGAAATGTTATTGGGAAACAAGTCCAAGAGACATACCCGAAGGCTACGGCCATATTAAAGACTACGGTCATATAAAAGGCTACGGACGAAATAATGCGGCTCGGAGACGTCTGACTTCCGCCATAAACTAAAGGCCTTCGAATACTTTGAAAAAACGGTTAAATAAGGCTACCCTCGGCAAAGCAAACAAAAAAGGGCTTCGATAAAATCGGCCCTCAAATAATTTAAAAGCTTCGATAATATCAGCCTTCGAAGCAAGTTCGGGCTCGAGGGATCTCGGAACCGACAAAACCATTAACGATTATTGACATCAATCATATATTTTACTTCCGAAATTAGAGTCATACCTTATTTAGGATTCCTCTACTATATAAAGAGGAACCCTGTTCATTTGTAAAGATCATATTATCGTTATTATCATCATACACAATTATCACTGACTCAATTACTGAGAAATACAAAGTACTCGCTCTTTTACTCTTTACTATTCGTATAGTTCTTGTTGTTCATATTATTCTTGTTGTTCTCAATGTTCTTGGCACTCAATCTCGAGCCTAATCCAGATTGGGATCAATAACCCATAATCACACTGGTTTGATCTATTTTAATCGTTTAATTCCTTTATTTATTTAGCTATTTATCAATTAGCATTGAATAAGATCATGTGTCCTTATAACCATATTACAAGTTTAGTTTAATTATTACTCGTATTTCAAAGTAAACAGTTAGTATTGTGGTCATTGATTTGAACAGAGATTTATATAATTAAAAAAATGTACATGTATAGTTTTGGTTTTTCATTTATCAAAGCTCAAAGGGAAGATTTTCCATCGTTGCATCTTATTGCTGGAGAAAATCTTGTTACCGTGTTTTGATTGCTCCTACTACTATTCAAGATATGAAATTGTATAAGAGAGTTGATGAAAATATTAGGAGACATTGTTATTAATTAATTATACAACGACCTGAACTTGGGTACTTGAAATAAATATATTTACAGACTTGATGAAAATATTAGAAGATTTACAATGTCATTAATTAATTATGTGAGATATACAAGGAAGGAAAATACATTTTTATACATTTTAATATACACAAAAAGGAAAATAATGTTGTGATATACATTTTGGTATACACGTTATTTGATGTGTTATGCATTATAACATACCAAAAATATAATTATTTTTATGTTATACACTTAGATATAGAGACAATAATAAATTATAGACAACTATATTTTTAATTTTATATTTTAGAATACAAAGAAGGAAGAGAAAGTTGTGATATACATTTTGATATACACAAAGAAAGAAAATAAAGTTGTGATATACATTTTAATATATATATTATTGTTATGATATACATTTATTGGCCTCCCGATGTCAATATGTATAATAAAAGTTTGTTTCCTGCTAATTATATGGATATATTGTCATACCATGCCAAAATCCCTTTCCATATCACTTGCTGAAAGTCGATACAAAATAAATCCCAGGGACTCATCCCCGACCCATTGTCTATCACATATCTATCAAACCAGCAATTAGCTTGGTCCTTGATGAGCACGGATGTGGAATCATCTGAAGTATTGTACACATACAAAAAAAAATAAAAAATAAAAAATAAGTCACACCAGCCGAGTCCAATCGCGTGAGTAACCATATTAAAATTCTAGGAATGACAATTCAGTTTTCGAATGACCAGTGTAAGTATATGTTGCATCGTTTAGATGAGAAGGAAAAGTTGGGGCTTGATTCCTTTGTGGCCCATGTTCATCAAGGGCTCATGGGTCACATTTGGGAAAGAATAAATAACTGGACTAGCAGCCCATATAAACTCAAAATAAACTCATTCTTTGTTTACTTATTGGGAAAACTACATTGGGAAAATGTTTGTTAAAATTGTCACGTGGCGTCCAATTTTGTGCCACCTATTGAATTTGTACCTTTAAAAAAGTTTTAACTGATATCCCTAATTTTTGGATAACTTCATATACATATACTTTTTTCTTCTTCTTAACAGTTGTTTTCTTCCTCTTTGTGCTTAGAGTTTCTTCTTCTTCTTCTTCTTCTTAGTTGCAAAATGGGTTCGTGAAATTTGTTCTTGTTTTGACAATTTGATGATTGAAATTTGTTCTTTATGATATTTGAAAGTTATATTTCAAATTTGAGTTCATTTGGAGTGAATTTGAGCATTGAACCGTGTATTGGATTGTTGATATTCGAAGAACATGTTTATGATTCAGAACTCAAGATTTGAAATGTGAATCTGCATTCAATAGATTGAACTACTTAAGATTTGAACTTCTGATGTTGTATTTGAAAGATAGAAGAATTTCGAATTGATTTTTGAACTTGCATTGAAGAGATTGATCTACTTCATATTCGAATTTCTGAAGTTGCATTTGAAAGATAGAAGAACTTCATATTTGATTTCTGAAGTTGCATTGAAGACATTGAACTACTTCAAATTCGAGCGGATACACTTTATAAAAGTTGTGCAGTACAAATATAACTTCAATGATGGCCCCAAAATTGGATATATATGAAAATGCCCCGAAGGTTTGCGAGAATAAGATTATTTTGGGTGGTTAAAACTTGTGTAAACTTTAAGATATCCTCGATGAAATTAAACATATCATCGAAGATTTTTGCCTCTGGAGCCTGGAGATGGCATATACATTTATCTATGTACCGCCTGACATTTGTTTACATCAGTTCTGGTGAAGGCGATGTTGCGATTTCTCAAAATTGGATAAATGTTCTTCCAAGTGGCAAGGGAGAAATGAGTATGAAAATATTGCAAGGAAAATTCAAGACAAGTGTTATACACTTGTCATGCTTCAAACCTCTCGTAAAACCTATAAATAGGTATTCAAATTAGGCATCAATCATCAACAACTTTTCTTTGCATTTTCATTCTTCATCAGCTTCCCTTTGTTGTCTTTCCTTCTCAAAATTTAGTAGTCTATTTTCTTTTGTTCCCCTATTTTAAATAACTGGGTTTATAATTTAATATTATGCTGATTTCTGTATCCTCTTAAGTAGAGTAAAATCGTTTAATCCTGAAAAAATATTTCACACTACTGAAATAGTTTCTTAGGACAGTGCCCAATACGATTCAAGTCAATACGTGTATCTCCTTACAAATAATATTATTGTAGTATTATTGTTATTTTTCAGTGTTACTTTACTACAATCTAAGAAACTATGGCAAACAACACTGATGTTGAAAATACTACTGATACTACCAATATTGGCACTACCTCTGTTGCTTTAGTCCTAGAACGTATTTTCTCACTGCTTGATGTTCAGGGTGTTGCACATGCACTACTGTATCCATAACCTAGTGCAGACGCTGATAATAAAATAGTAGAATCATGGCAAAATACCAACAAGGTATGCCGTCATACTATATTACAAACTATTTCTAGTGAAATGTTTGACATGTATTGCAGTTATAAGGAACCAAAAGTTATCTTGGAAGCCTTAATTAGAAAATTTACTTCTGAAAATGCTACAAAACAAAAATTTATAGTAGGAAAATTTATCAGTGAGAGATGATAAAGAGATGAACGTGCAAATCAACGAGTATCAAAAATTGCTAGACGATTTGAAGGCCAAGGGGATGACTTTACCAGAAAAGTTTGCTGCTGGACTGCTAATTGAGAAGTTGTTTGACTCATGGAGTGACTACCAAAACAACTTAAAGCACAAACAGAAAACTTCACCATTAAGGAAATTGTGACTCGCGTCCTAGTTGAAGATTCCAACAGAAAAAAATCTGCCAAAGCTAGCATGACAGCTCTTAAAGCAAACTTAGTGCAAAGTAGCAGCATCAACCGCAAAAAGTATGACAATAAGTCTCAAGGTTCCAAGCCCCAAAATTCTAACATTAAGAGAAAAAAAGGCTCTTGTTTTGTTAGTGGAAAACCAGGCCATCATGCCTCACACTGCAAGTACAGAGCAGGAAATGACAAAAAAAATCTAATACTCCTTAGGCTAACTTATCTGACATCGGTGATGTTATTGTGACTGTCATTTCTCAAGTAAATATTATAGCACATGCAAAAATATGGGTGGTAGACTCTGGGGATATTCGGTACATTTGTGCAAATCGAGAAGCATTTTCTTCTTATACTCCTGTAGAGGATGACAGAGAAGAGGTCTACCTTTGAGACTCAAGTACTACCAAAGTCTTGGGTAAGGGTAAAGTTCTCCTAAAACTCACTTTGGGAAAATTTTTAGTCTTTGTTGATGAACTGGATGATCCTACTATGAGGAAAAACTTGATATCTGTATCCTTATTGGGAAGAGCTGGAGTGAAAGTTCCATTTGAATCTGATAAGATTATAATGACCAAAAATAGTATTTGTGGGAAAGAGCTATTGTAACCAGAGACTCTTTGTACTTAATATTTCTGATGTTATCAATAGGAATGCATGTATTTTTGCTTATATGGTTGAGTCTATTTATTTATGACATGCTAGATTAGGATATGTTAATATCGCATATATAATAAAAATACAGTCATTAGGTTTAATATCTGGTTTATACTCAAACAATATAGTTAAATATGAAATATGCGTTGAAGCTAAAATTATTAAAAAGACTTATTTTTCTGTAAATAGAGAAACTGAATTATTATTCTTGATTCACACTAATTTAGGTGATTTAAAGCAGACTATGAATAGAGGTGGTAAAAGATATTATGTGACTTTATTTATAATTTTTCCAGATATATTAAGTTGTATTTGCTTAGAAACAAAGATGATGCCTTTAATGCTTTTATTTCTTATAAAACTGAGGTTGAAAATCAACTTAGTAGAAAAATCAAGAGAATTAGATCAGATAAAGGTGGAGAATATTTGTCCTTGAATGATTTTTGTGAAAAAGAAGGAATAATTCATGAAGCAACTCCGCCGTATTCGCATGTTTCAAATGGAGTAGCTGAAAGAAAAAATAGAACATTGAAAGAGATGAAGCCCCGTGTTAGTTCGCTCTAATGCACCTAATAACTTGTGGGGTGAAGTTATATTATCTGCATGTTACTTACAAATTCGAATACCGCATAGAAGAACTAGCAAAACTCCTTATGAATTGTGGAAGGGTTATAAACCTAACTTAAAATATTTAAAAGTGTAGGGGTGCCTTACTAAATTTCTTTTGCCTTAACCTAAAAAGATAAAAATAGGTTCTAAAACTGCTGACTATATGCTTATTGGATATGCTGAACATAGTGCTGCGTATAGATTTCTTGTTTTAGAAAGTCAGGTGCTTTATTAAAATATCATGATTGAGACATGAGTTCTTTGAATTTATTTATTCCACTGTCTGATAAAATTCCTCATACACCTGTTGAAAGAAATAATGAAAGTACCTCTAACGAGGAACTGAGAAGGAGCAAAAGGCCTAGGAACAAATATTTTTCTTATGGAAATTATTTTCAAACTTTTCTTGTCGATAATGAGCCATAAATTATTTTGAAGTTATATCTTCTTCAAAAGCTAAATATTGGAAAGGGGTAATAAAAATAAAATTGATTCTATTTTGAAAAATAACACATGGATTTTAATAGATTTAACTCCTGGTGCAAAACCTATTGGTTGTAAATGGTGTTTGAAAAGAAAATTTAATCCTGGTGGATCTTTAGATAAATATGAAGCTCGGTTAGTAGCAAAAGATTTTTTTTCAAAAATAAAATATAGATTATTTTGATACAATAGCACAAGTGACTAGAATTTCATTCATACGAGTTTTAATTGCCTTAGCTTCAATTCATAAGTTTTTCATCCACCAAATGGATGACAAAATTGCTTTTCTAAGTTGTGATTTGGAAGAAGAGATTCATATGGTTCAACCTAAAGGGTGTGTCATTCCTGAACAAGAAAATAAAGTTTATAAATTAATTAAATTTCTTTATGGCCTTAAACAAGCTCCTACGCAGTGGTATGAGAAATTTGAACAAGTCTTACTAAGAGACGATTTATCTTCAATTTAGGTGGATAAATGTGTTTATACTAAAGTGGTAGATAATAATTATAATATGTCCGTATGTTGATGACATGCTTATATTTGGTACAAGTTTAAATATTGTGCAAAGTAATAAATTATTTTTGTCTGCGAATTTTGATATGAAAAATCTGGGTGAATTAAATACGATACTGAGAGTTAAAGTTATGAGGAATGAAGATGGAATAATGTTGTCACTGGAATCTTTTGATGCTAACTCTTAGTTGAAAAAGAATAATGGTGACCCAGTTACTCAATCTAATATGCTCAGATTATTAGAAGTCCGCTGCATTTAATGAGTTTTACGAAGCCTGATATAACCTATGCATTGTGTAGACTGAGTAGATATACTGATAATCCCAATAGAGAGCATTGATCTGCATTACTTAGACTAAGTACTTGACAGGAACCATGAATTATGGTATTCTATATAGTGAATTTCCTTCTACTTTAGAAGGGTACAATGATGCAAATTGGATCTCTGATTCAAACAAGACAAAATCTACTAGTGGTTGTGTATTCACACCCTTGGTGGTGGTGCAATATCGTGGAAATCACCTAAACAGACGATCATAGCTAGATCGACTATAGAATCAGAGTTTGTAGCTCTAGAGTTAGCTGGTTCTAGGGTTGAGTGGCTAAGAACTTCTTAGCTAATATTCCTTTAATAAATGATGTATTTGTAACGACCCGACCTGTTATTTTTCTTTCTAGAATCATGTTCCCCTAAATAAGACTCCTCTTATACTTTTTTACTGATTTATGACTTGCGAGGATTGTTAGTTCGGGATTTGGAAGAATTCGGATTAAAATCAGAACACTTGGTTCCTTAAGGTTGGCTTAAACGGGACAAGTTTGACTTCGGTCAATATTTTAAGTAAACAATCTCAGAATCAGGATTTGACGATTCCAATAGGTCCGTATGATGATTTTGGACTCGAGCGTATATTCGGATCGGGTTTTCCATGACCCGGGAACGTTCAGCGCCTAATAGTGAAAGTTTACATTTGGAGCAAATTCCATTAGTCTGGGTTGAAATGGATTTTAACATTCTAGATGCCCGTTTGGGATTCCGAGCCTGGGAATAGCTTTGTATGATAATTCTGGACTAAAGAGTGCATCCAGGAGTGGATTCGGAGGTCCGTAGGTCGTTTCGGAGTCATTTGGCAAAATTTAGAAACTTGAAGTTTTAGGAAAGTTTGACCGAGGGTGGAATGATCTCAGGTTCGAATTCCTATTCCGAAAGTTGGAGTAGGTCCGTAATTTCATTTAACACTTGCACGCAAAATTTGGCGTCATTCTGAGTAGATTTGATAGGAATAGGACGCGCAACAGTGTTTTTAGAAGTTTTTGAGTTCATGAGTAAATTCATGCGTTTTGGCGTCCAATTCGTGGTTTTTGATGTTATTTCACTGCTCCGATCGCACGAGCAAGTCTGTATGATGTTGTTAGACTTATGTGGGTGTTTAGTGTGGAGTCCCGTGGCCTCGGGTGAGTTTCGGACGTTCGAAAGGGATGAAAAACACACTAGATTTCTGGTGTTTCTTGGCATCAGTTGCAGGTCTCGCAAATGCGAGAAATAGTTCGCAAATGCGAACCTCTCATTTGCGAGAAGAGCTTCGCAATTGAGAAGAAGCTCGACAGGGGCATTGTTCGCATTTGCGACAATTGAGCCGCATTTGCAACCTCAACAGTGATCGCATTTGCGACCTTAGTAGTTGAAGTCGGGCTCGCATTTGCGACCCTCACATTTGCGAACTTGGTGTCACAAATACGATATCAGAGGACAGTGCCCAGCTCTTTTAATGTGGGACTTGCAATTTATTTCATTTCACTTCATCTCTTGGGCGATTTTTGGAGCTTTTGGAAGAGAGTTTTCACCTAGCACTTAGTTAAATACATAGATTATGGGTGGATTAATATTTAAAAATTAGTGAAAATCAAGGATTTAGATGAAAACCTAGGTTTTTGATAAAAATGAGATTTGACCACGAAATTGGTTATGGAACTTAGTAAAAATCATATATTTATGTTCCTAAGATTATGAGTAACAACTTTTGTCACGACCCAAATCTCCTTCCGTTGGGTATCGTGATGGCACCTAGTCTTAAGGACTAGGTAAGCCTAATATTCATGGAATAATCAACAATAATAAATAAAATCTAATATTTTTCTGAAGCAAGTGATCCTGTACACATTGTATATTCCCAAATCCCGGAAGTACAAGTCATAAGCTTTTAAGAATTTACACTAAAACTCCTAAAAATACCACTGTTCAGAAATAAGTACAACAATGCAAACAAAAATATAAGATGGTGACTCCGAAACCGCGAACGCTGAAGCGATTTTACCTTAAGTCTCCACAACAGCAACCGCGCTACTGACAATCAATCGGCCGACCATGCGAAAACCTGGAATTTGCACAAAAATGTGCAGAAGAGTAGTATGATCACACCACAGCGGTTCCCAGTAAGTATCAAGACTAACCTCGGTAAAGTAGTGACGAGGACTAGCCAAGACACCCACTGGTCTAATAAAATTGAACAAGTATCAATATAGGAATCAGGAAATGATGATATGCACATAAAGGCTACGCAATATAGCTAACAAGACAGTGAATTCGATATTGAAGGAAAACAATAAATATCAGCGTAAAGACCATGAAGTAACACAAGACTGAATAGAACACAAGCAAATCCGGCATATAAGTATGCAACACGTACATGGGATGACTCAACAACTTCAACCACTTCTACATCAAATTCATAGTCACCTCCATGAGGTATCGAACCTCGGACAAATCACCATTTATGGGTCCCAATATTCTAACCTTAACACTTGACATCTTGCGTCCTCATTCGAGTACTAACTGCACGGACGACTCACGTGCCAATTGGGTCATTCCCACCCATACGGTAAGCACAACAAGAGTATCTATACTTGATAACAATAAGGAGTTCTGAATCCATTAGTAGTACTTAACTACATGTATGCTTGTGCAGGTGTCCTACCATGATTTCAACAACCAATAGACATAAGGAAAACAAAAGGGGAAACACGTACATTTTCATCTCATAAGTTTCCACACGAATGAACTCACACGGTAAGTGTTCAAGTACACAGAATCAACAACAAGGAATGCCCCCAGGCCAACACAAGTATAACAGCCAATCCCTGACATAACCCACCTTGTCATACCACATGTGCAATAGTATAGTATATTCCCGCCTTGTTTCGCCACACGTGCATAAACATGTTCCCACCTTGTCAGGCCACATGCACAACACTCAATCTTGTATCCCGCCTTATCACGCCGCATGTGCAATATCAGTAGTAAACACGACACGACAGAAAACCTCGTGCAAATCCCCATATCAACGACCGCACGACAGAAAGCTCGTGCATCACCACAACAAGTACAACAACAATAATGGCAACAGTTCAAGATACAATTAATACATCAACTCAAGAACCTTCGACCACAAGATAGGCAAGACTAGTTCACGAGAAACAAACATAATAAGGAGAGCTAGACATATTACGAATCACTCAACAAGGAAGGAAAATATCATGTAACAGCCGCACCTAATTAC
Organism: Nicotiana knightiana; assembly: GCA_005239525.1. Lineage (NCBI taxonomy): Eukaryota > Viridiplantae > Streptophyta > Magnoliopsida > Solanales > Solanaceae > Nicotiana > Nicotiana knightiana. The sequence goes on from ML427987.1 coordinate 87,873, forward strand.
ACGGGTAAACAACATGAAATCAACCCAAATACGATAATCCCATGTAAGGGCAAGTCACGAAGGTATAGAATATCTAAACTTCTTTTAAGGTTGAGCAGTTACGAGAATATTCAACAATTTCCACTTAAGGACAAGCAACAGAGAATAATCATAAATTCATTTAACACCCAAAACAATTATAGGTTGAGATGAAGATAATTGCAAATTAGAGATAAGAAGTTAAGAAGACATAGCATGACAGTAAAGGAAATAAAAATCTTCAGATAAGTCAATTAGGAGTAAATCCGAAAGTGAACTTCCACATTTAAGCAAATAAGGATGAGAGTAGAAATTTGGAAATTCAATCATGCTAAGGACAATTCATACTCGGCGAATATAAGGACCTAAGATTCCTAAAGGGTAAACTTTCCACAAACAAGTCCGAAAATACACTCATCACCTCGCGTACACGGACTACAATCAACATAGCAGACTCAAATCCTAAGGGGAAATTCCCCCACACAAGGTTAGGCAAGATACTTACCTCAACCGCTCAAATCAAACTTGAAATCACGTTCTTGCCACGGCTATCCGACTCCCAATGGCTCAAATCTAATTAAATCAATAGCATTGTGTAAATAATACTACAAGCAACTAGTTTAACTGATAAATTTGAAGCTAAGACGCAAAATTAGGAAAATTGCCCAAAAACGTTCCCCTGGCCCACGTCACGGAATCGGGTAAAAATTATATTTTCCGGACACCCATTCACTCACGAGTCTAAGCATATGAAAATCTCTCAAATCGGAGGTCAAAAACTCAATCAAAACTCAATAATTCGGTCTATGAAGTTTATCCCATTTTCTACCCAAAAGTTTTGACATTAAAGGTTGGATTTAAGATTGGAATCATGGAAATTGGTCTATAATGGATAGAAATCACTTACCCAAGTTATCCAGGTGCAAAAGCCTCCAAAAATCGCCTCTCCCGAGCTCCCAAATTCGAAAATGGTGAAAATAACATAAACCCTCGGATTTGATATAATTGCCCAGAAATTCCGCACCTGCGGAACTACCATCACAGGTGTGAAAACCCACTAAAAAGCCTGGGGTCGCACCTGCGGTCAAATGGCTGTGCCCGCGGCTCCGCACCTGCGGAAAACTAACCGCACCTACGAGGATTGGGGGTTTGGGCTAAGTTCCGCACCTGCGAAGTCCTCGCCGCACCTTCCGCATCCTAAACGTACCCGGGACCTCGTCTAAGCACACACACAAGTCACATAACCTAACATGGACTCGCTCGAGGTTTCAAACCACATAAAACAACACTAACACGATGAATTAAACTAAAAATCCATGAAAATTCTTCAAACTTCTATAAACATTAAGTTTTGCATTTAAGGTCTGAATCACGTCAAACTAAGTCCGTTTCATACCAAGTTTCACAGATAACACATATAAATCATATCGAACTTGTACCGGGCTTCGAAATTGTAGTTCGGGCCCGATATCATAGGTTTCACCTCAAATTTCATTTTCAAAAATCTTTATACTTTTCAGAAAATAATTTTCTTTAATAATTCATTTCTCGCACCTGGGACCTCGGAATTCGATTTCGGGCATACGCCCAAGTCCCATATTTTCCTACGACCCTCCGGGAATGTCAAATCACGGGTCCAGGTCTGTTTACCAAAAACGTTGACTGAAGTAAACTTTATTCAAATTTCTAAAACAAAATTTTCATTTTTATCAGCTTTTCACATAAAGGCTTCCCGGTTACACGCCCGGGATCCGCAGGCAAATCGAGGGGAGATATAAGGAGGTTTTCACGACCTCGGAACACATAATTAGATAGAAAATACGGGATGACCCTTCTGGGTCATCACAACTTTCTTCGAAAATTTCTGGAATCCGAGCACTTGGGCTCGGGGGTGAATTTTAGGAATCTTGCATTTAGGGTTTGGTAATCACTTTAATAATGGGGATGTAGGCTTTTGAGCACAAATTTATTAATTTATATGATATTTGGCTAGTTTCGAGTCGTTTGGCATCAAATTTGGAGGTTTGAGTGCATTCTTGAATTGGGAAGTAGGCTTTGAGACGAGGTAAGTCTCCTTTCTAACCTTGTAAGAGGGAATTAACCCCATAGGTGAATTAAATAAACTTGTGTACCTATTTTTTGGGAGCTACGCACGTACGAGGTGACGAGAGTCCATACGTAGCTACTATTATGCTATTGTCCGGGAAGTTTAGGACCCGTATCATGCTTTATTTGAAATTTTTGCGCCCTTACTTGCTAGTTTAATTACTTAATTCATGTCGGAATTTGATTAAAAATGTGTAAAAGGTTAATTCACTTACTTGAAGATTTAATAGGATACATGACTGTAAATTTGCAATTTGTGTTTTCTTTAAAAAAATGATTGCTATTTGCGGATCGGGTCGAACGACTCGGTAGTAAATATATGCATCCGTGGTTCGCGCCATTCGATCCTCCAGCAGTGTACACTTTAAATACTATGTTGGATCCGACCGTACGACCTCGGCATAATTTGCACATTATAATTCTTTGGAATGCTCCCTGATTGATATTGCTTAAATGTCTTGAAATGTAAGCTGTTAAATGATTAAAAAAAAACTGAACTTGGAATTAATATTTATGAAAGAATAACTTAGTATTATGTCTATTGAGCTTTCAGTATTATTCATGAAATCCATGCTTAGTATAACATTTTAAACACATTATTGTTAGCCCATAGTAAGTGTCAAAGTCGACCCTTCGTCACTACTTCTTCGAGGTTAGACTGGATACTTACTGGGTACATGTTGTTTATGTACTCATACTACACTTCTGTATTTAATTGTACAGGATTTGAGGCAGGTGCATCTGGTTTCCCGTCCGGCGTGCGTACTTGATCTTGGTTCGAGATTTCACGGCGAGCTGCCCCCTTCCGATCTGTTCAGCAGCATGCCGAAGTCTCTCTTTTGTTTGTTGTTGTCTATTCAATTTCAGGCAGTAGGATAGCCACCTTTTGAATATTCTATCAGTTGCCCACATACTTGTGACACTAGGTCTTGACACACAATAGTAGACTTACGATTTTAGGTTGTATTTTCTACAGTTATGATTTCCTTTAGTTGTTTCCGCTTTTGGTTGCTTTAAAAATCCGCTATTTATCAAATGTTTTAAACTTAAGGAAAGTTAGTTGTTTGAATCACTTAATTAAAATGGGAAATCAATAGGTTGTTCATTGTTCGTTTGTCTAGCAACGGTGCTGAACATCATTACGGCCTGATATGGAGTTCGATTGTGACAATATTGCCTCCCGTGTTTATGCATTGTGATTGTGAAGTGGGAATACCTATTGTAAAGAATAAATCTTAAATTGTAAAAGTAGACTCATGAAATTGAGACATGATATCATAAAATAGATGTTGAGAGATGAAATAATTTCCATTGACATTGTAAAGTCAGAGATAAATTTGGCCGATCATCTGACTAAACCTGTGAGAAGAAAATTAATTCAAACCTCAATAGAGATGGATTTAAGACCGACATGTTGTTAATAGAGATGGTAATTCAACTTATGTGATTGGAGATCCCATGAAGTAGGTTCATATGGGTAATAACAAATTGATATTGATATTGAAGCACTAAAAAGAGTGCTTGACTGCTACTAAATGCGAGGTTGAGTTATAACTCTTAATGAATTCATATTCCTTATGGATGGTGTATTTAAAAGAAGTATACACTTGATGAATTCACCAATATAAGAGTGGAGTAGAGCCGCTTCTATGAGATTTTTTCCTAGTCTCTAGAGCTCTCATGAATAACCAGGCATGCACATGGCCTATTGGGCGCAAAATCGCGTTGGACAACAAAATTATGGCGGTCAAAATGTGATTGATAAAATCTCTGACTTACAATAAGACTTATTGGTTCATAGAAATATTATACTTCACAAGTAATTCTGTAAGTTAAATTTTATCTGTCTAAATTTGGTTCATAGTCCAAAAGACACCAAACCTATTGCATTTGGACCATACAAACCCAGCAAATCTTACTCCTCTTTGTATGAATTTTTTGAAAATATGTGGGGGAATTGTTGTGATATTTTTAAAATTGGACAAATATCCTTCCAAGTGGCAATGGAGAAATGAGTATGGTAATCTTGCATGGAAAATTCAAATAAGTGTTATACACTTGTCATGCTTCAAAACTCTCTTAAAACTTATAAATAGATATTCAAATTAGGCATCGATCGTCAACAATTTTCCTTTGCTTTTTCGTTCTTCACTATCTTCCCTTTGTTGTCTTTCCTAGTCAAAATTTAGTAGTCTATTTTCTTTTGTTTACCTCTTTTAAATAGGTGAGTTTGTAATTTAATATTATGTTGATTCCTGTATCCTCTCAAGTAGAGGTAATCTTGTTTAATTCTAGGAAAATATTTCACACTGCTGAAATAGTTTCTTAGGATAATGTCTAGCACAACTCAAGCTAATTCGTGTATCTGCTTACAAATATTATTATTATTATTATTATTATTATTATTATTATTATTATTATTATTATTATTATTATTATTATTATTATTATTATTATTTTTCAGTGTTATTTTACTACAGACGAAACTGTGCCTTAATAACCATATGAGCGAAAGAGAGGTAAAAATAAACATTCTAGTACCTTTTTTTTTAATAACATTCTTGTACTTCATTCGGTTATAGTAGGATTTACTTTTATATCCTTACCAATTATTAAATTATTTCCGATTCTTAACTAGTCTAATTCAGAATTTTATCTCTCATTATCATGCATCCCATTATTGTTAAATCTCGCACCAATTATATGTGTATTAGTTATGAAGATTTTATATCGCAAACCAAACGCTGTATCAAAGTTGATTTCCCTTTTTTTTTCTTTTTCGTCCTTCACCAATTAGTCCATAAAACTGCTGGATGATGCAAATGCAAGTCCTAAACTGAAGTTGTCAAAAATGTTGGTTACTTCAAATTTTCTGGACCATTATTACTAATTCTAGAATTTTTAGGTATATATAGTCAAAAGGGAGCAAGCTATTCTCATATATAGCTCCTGAAGTTTTGCAGCTCAGCTGATTGTAATACCGCAACCTTTCATTTACATGCCGCAATTATAATCAGCAAACTGTTCCCCTTTAATTACTTGAATTTACCGCATAGCGAGTGACGTATTGTAATTTCGCCTTTAAAGTACTTGATTATAGGCTATAATTATGTATTTTAGTCGCTTATTACACTCTAGTTTACTGTATTTTAATTAAGTTTGAGCTTTAATTGCTAGTGTTTTGCACAGTTTGTGTGTTTTATACCTTGTAGGAGTTATTCCGATCTACATAGATGTTATGGAATGAATTTAAGTGATTTGGAGCTTTGAAGTCTGAGTAAAAGCTCAAGGAATTAAGTCGGGATCGTGTTCGGGTCAAATTTGATAGTTGAGAACAAACGAAGACTCGAGGAGACATATTGTGCACTGTCTAGTAAAATAGACATTACTTTTTTCTCCGAATTTAATTTTGGCTATATAATATATGGATAGAAAGCTAACTCAAAGATCTACAACTTTCATGTTTTACGTGTTTTCAAATTTTAAACGGAACAGGGTCAAAACTGCGATCGAAACTGGCACTGCGGACCTGACGCGGACTGGGGCAGAATAAAACTCCACTAGCGCGACCTCTAGCGCGAGATTAGCGCGGCCGCGCTAGTGGCGGCCTGAAAACTTGTCCTTTTTCGCGTAGGAGAAAGTATAATTGTTTGGGCCCGACCCTACTTAGTATATATACATGGGAGAGCGTTATTTTTGAGAGATTGGACATATTTTGGGCACAAATTCGACCTAAAGAGGCAATTGAACATCAATCCATATCTCCTTCTCTTGTGATTTTTACTTTTGCTTATGAATTCTTTTGTAGTCTTTATCATTATTATGAGTAGCTAACTTTTCTAATCTACGATTTTGGTGGAATCCGTTGGGGGATGACTTTATTGTGATATTAATATAGTTTTGGTTGGTTATTAATCTCTATTTGTTCAACTACGTTCTTGTTGTAGTTGATTGAAGGGCCCTCAATTAGCTGTGCCTATTTATTATGTATCTACTTGAGAGAGAATACATATTTAGGTAGTTTTTTGAACAACATCATCCCGGAGTATATGCGAGAGTCATAACCGAGGGTTTAGAGGTTGGATTAGAGATAATGATACCTCAGGTGCAATCTAAAGTGAACTGTAATGCAATCTAGCTAGCGTAACTTGAGAGAGTGCGTCTAGTAAATTATCATAATTACTTGAGAGAGATTTATGGTAGCTGGAGTGTTCATGATTGATAGAGACAACTAGATCAAAACTATAGGAAGTATACAAGAAGAAAGTTCACCACCGGGGAAAACCATAACCTTAGACCTTTATTACAATTGTTTACACCTCATTGTTAGTTAATCTTTAGTTTATTATTTTGTTCAGCTGTAGTAGGAAAAACACCACCAAATGATATTCATAACTTTTGAGAAAGTTTATTATTGATAATTTAGTAATCTAACAATAACAATTGATACGTTAGTTCCCTGTGGGATTCGACCCTGGGCTAACTACTCAGATTATATTTGCAACGCCCGCTTAGTCTTTTTATAAGACATAGTTGAGCGTGATCAAATTTTGGCGCCGTTGCTGGGGAGCTAACAATATTATCAAGTGTAGTTGAAGGAAAATTCTTAAGTATATTCGATTTTCTTTGACTTCATACATATATTGTAGCTGTATGTGTACATAGTTCTAGGTTTCAAGTTTGATTTTTTTTGTATTTGATTTGATTTTCTTTATTTTAGTTGTATTTGTTAATTTTAAAAACATGGCATCATGGAATTATGAGAGTTTGGATGTTGGTAATTTTACTTTTGATCCTCGTTATGCATATTATTGAGGAAACCACCCAGGGCAAAATTATCAAAATATTTCCGAGAGCGAGTTATGTGCACCAACTCAATCTTATGTGTCGATTGTGTGTGATATGTGTGGTGGTCAAGATGGTCACTTTCATGGTTGTGCTTATATTTCTTATCTTCCCCCAACCCCTTACTTTGATGGTTCTTCTTTTTCCTGTGAAGTTAAAAGGAACAAAGAACCCAGGTATGAGGATTTGAAAAAGATCGAGGATATGCTAAAGTGCCTTGTGGAACAAAATGATGAGATACAATTGCGGGTACAAAGGCAAGATGCAACTATTCGCAACTTGGAGGCTCAAGTGAGTCAACTAGTTGAAGCTTTCTCAAACGAGGCAAATATTCACAACTTGGAGGCTCAAGCGAATAAAGTAATTGAACCCTGTAAAGCGCAACAAGTTGACATTGTGGATAGTAGCCAATATGAGTATGAATTGGCTATAGAAATTGTCATTATAATTGAGGATTTAAAAAAATACGAGGATGAGCTAGAGGAGAAGGCCAGAGTAGAACACCAACAATCAATCAAACTAGATTTTGAGGATGTCAATGTCGTAGAAGAGATACTAGAGTCAACCAAGGATATTGAGGATACATATTTAGTTGACTCTAGTGTCATTAGTGTTAAGGATGTTGACAATCCCAATGTTTGTGTAGTTGAGCGCATTGGTCCACACTCCAAGCACTTTTCCACATTGTGTTTGGATGATGATATGGAAATAGAGTCGTCNAGATACTAGAGTCAACCAAGGATATTGAGGATACATATTTAGTTGACTCTAGTGTCATTAGTGTTAAGGATGTTGACAATCCCAATGTTTGTGTAGTTGAGCACATTGGTCCACACTCCAAGCACTTTTCCACAGTGTGTTTGGATGATGATATGGAAATAGAGTCATCTAAGCCACTTGAGGAGTCAAGGAGTAAGGAACAAGATGCCTACATTCTAGAATTCTTCGTTCCAGAAAGTCGGGAATACACATCTCATCCAAAGGCCTAGAAAAGCAGAATAATATATTATTTTATTGGGCCAGTCAGATTCGTTCTACCACCCCAGGAGCATGATCATAGAGCATAATCAAAACTTGGGGTCCAGTTCATAAGTCCGAAGTGGAGGCAGAAAGTGATTCACGTCGTGCCGCGACGTTTAATCAAGCGCTTGTTGGGAGGCAACCCAGCTTTATTACTTTCTTTTATTTTATTTTGTTTTTATTTTCTTTGTTTTATTTTTTCTAATTGTATTATTTTTATAGTGTCAATTTTTTTATTTTTTCGGAGCATGGAACGCAAAGCCGCTGGAAGGATGCAACAGCAAACCAGATGGTTAGAACTAAATGTGAGGTACCCGCATGAAGGACCAGGCATGGGAGAAGTTTGAGTACCCCATGAGACGCTAGTGCTTCGGCCTTTGGCCTACCAGAGAGTTTATTTTTACCCTCTTGTATGTATGGGTGCGCATTTGGGACAATGCACAATTTTAAGTGTGGGATGAGGAGATTGTCTGGGTAACTTTCTATGCTATTTTAGTTGTGTTAGATTAATGGAATAATTTATTTTTTTACAAAAATAGAAAAAATTGGACTTTTCCCGACGATGGATCTATTAGACAATTTTATTGAGGGATTTTAAGTCTAAAAAAAAGATTTTATTTTGTTAGGTAGTGTAGCAATTCTCCCTTGGTTTTTCTTTGTGCCACGGTTCTTTTCCAATGGTTTTGTTTGAACCGGGTGTAGTTAGTTTTTTTAGGAAGAGGGGCCATTGTGTTGTGTTTTGAATTGAAGCAATATCTCTTGACTTTGTTATTCCTTGAGAATAGCGAGTACTTTGGCTGTGACGCTTAGGCTAAGTTTTTGACTCTTTTATAAGTACCTTAAATTGTATGATTTTAAATTTGCTTAACTGCTTTGACTAGAGTGTCTTGATGAATCCAATCTTGAGTGAGTTATGTGCCATGTGTGTGTGAGATTTGTGTGTTATTCTGTGCATTGCATTTGATGTCTAGAACTTGCCCCGTGTGTTTGCAAAGCGAAATAGTAGTTTTGTTCAGTCTTGGAAGTGATATAAGCGTTTCTTTGTTGAGCCAGCTAAGTATATTTTACCCGCCTAATTGTTATGTATCATAGTTAACCTCTTTGAGCCTGTAATCCTGTTTCTTTGGCAACCACATTAAAAGCCTTACCCATTTGTTTGAATTAACTATCTATTTGAACATTTTAACCTCTCGTGAGCACTTGAATTGTTATGAACTGTGTAAAAGTTAAAGTGTGTGGTGGTTGGTTTGGATTTTGTGTGGAACTAATGAAATAAGGAGAAAGATGCACTGTTTTGAAAAAGTAAGTCACCTGAAAAAAAAAATAGTTGTATTGTTGTGAATAAAAAAAAATTCCTTGGCAAGTGGTGACTCTTGATGTAATTGTGCTTAAAGAAGTATGGGGTAATAACATTGATGTGAAGGAGGAATTTGGTTTGACATAAGTATGGAGTTTGAATGTTAAAGTATATGTATTAAAGTTCTTAGAGAGGTGTAGTCACTCTTATATCTAACTATATCCTACCCGTCCCACAGCCTACATTACAACCAAATAAAGTCCTACTTGATCCTAGACTGAATGAGCTCGATTAGTAGAGTAGTACACTACGGGCAAGCCTATTGTGCATCTTTTGTGGCACATGAATATTATTTCTGAGAGTGAGTGAATTCTTTCTATCTTAAGTTCCTATGTGTTCTTTAATTTTATTGTGTGGAACTACTCTCTTCTGTTGTATGAGGGCACTTGATTCATGAAGAAAAAGTAATGTCAGTGACCTCTATGTTAGAGTAAGTGGGTTAGTTGTGAATAATGCGTGGTACTTGTGAGTCAAATCTTGAGGCGAAGATGTTACGCTTTAGTGCTTAGTCTATTTTAAATATTCTTGATATGATGAGTTAGGAAAATTGCTTTAAAATGTCGTGTCTATATAAAGTGTAGTTTGATTGCTCGAGGACGAGCAATGTTTTAAGTGTGACGTGTTGATGATAGGCTATAATTACGTATTTTAGTCGCTTATTAAACTCTAGTTTACTGTACTTTAATTGAGTTTGAGCTTTAATCGCTAGTGTTTTGGACTAACTATGTGTTTTATGCCTTGTAGGAGTTATTCCGAGCTATATAGATGTTATGAAATGAATTTAAGTGATTTGGAGCTTTGAAGACTGAGTAAAAGCTCAAAGAATTAAGCCGAGATTGTGTTCGGGGGTTAAATTTGATAGTTGAGAACAAACGAAGACTCGAGGAGATATATTATGCACTATCTAGTAAAAATGACATTACTTTTTTCTCCGAACTTCATTTGGGCTATATAATATATGGTTGGAAAGCTAACTCAAAGGGATACAACTTTCATGTTTTACTTTTTTTCCAAATTCCAAACGGAACAGGGTCATAAACGCGATCGAAACTGCGATTGCGGACCTGACGTGGACTGGGGCAGAATAAAACCCCACTAGCGCGACCTCTAGCGCGAGAGCGCTAGTGGCGGCCTGGAAACTTGTCCTTTTCCGCGTAGGAGAAAATATAATTATTTGGGCCCGACCTTACTTAGTATATAACATGGGAGAACGTTATTTTTGAAAGATTGGACATATTTTGGACACAAATTCGACCTAAAGAGGCAATGAGGGCAATTGAGCATCAATCCATATCTCCTTCTCTTGTGATTATTACCTTTGCTTATGAATTCTTTTGTAGTTTTTATTATTATTACGAGTAGCTAACTTTTCTAATCTATGGTTTTGGTGGAACCCGTTGGGGGATGACTTTATTGTGATATTAATATAGTTTTGGTTGGTTATTAATCTCTATTTGTTCAATTACGTTCTTGTTGTAGTTGATTGAAGGGCTCTCAATTAGCTATGCCTATTTATTATGTATCTACTTGAGAGAGAGTGCATATTTAGGTAGTTGTTTGAACAACACCATTCCCGGAGTATAGGCGAGAGTCATAACCGAGGGTTTAGAGGTTGGATTAGAGATTTTACGATACCTCGGGTGCAATCTAAAGTGAACTGTAATGCAATCTAGCTAGCGTAACTTGAGAGAGTGCGTCTAGTAAATTATTATAATTACTTGAGAGTGATTTATGGTAGCTGGAGTGTTCATGGTTGATAGAGATAGCTAAATCAAAACTATAGGAAGTATACAAGAAGGAAGTTCACCAACGGGGGAAAATTATAACCTTAGACCTTTATTACAATTGTTTACACCTCATTGTTTGTTAATCTTTAGTTTATTAATTTTGTTCAGCTGTAGTAGTAAAAACACCACCAAGTGATATTTATAACTTTTGAGAAAGTTGATTATTGAGAATTTAGTAATCTAACAATAACAATTGATATGTTAATTCCCTATGGGATTCGACTCTGGGCTAAATATTCAGATTATATTTGCAACGCCCACGTAATCTTTTTATATGACATAGTTGAGCATAATCAGTACTGCTACATAGGGAGTTGGTATATCTTAATTACATTAATTTTCGTCTTAATTAAATCATTAGCTTAGATGTCGCAGAAGACGAGATAGTGATCAGGAATAATAGCTTAATTAAAGGTAAGAATCTCAGTTACCTGCTAAACATTGGAAGGCGCAATCTGGCCATCAAATGGTACACAATTTGGCTATCCAATGTCAATCGATATTAATTAATCGGATTTCGGATTTTCTTAATTTTAAGTGGAGACAACCATGTGCCTGCATGTTGTTTATTCTTAGGTGTTGTTGTATACACGTTTCACCATTGTGAATTGCACCACTAGCCCATAACTTAAAAGATGGGCAAAACAAAGGCACTTTGAAGAACAATAATTCAAATAATTAATGAATTGTGTATATCTCTTCATCTAATTCAAGAGCCGGTGACTCTAATATCACGTTTAACCATGGTATAAAAGAATATCAAAGTTTAGAAATTTTAACGATCAACAAAAAAGGAGAAGAAATCCCTAGTTAAAAGAATCAAGTTTATTCCACTATTCTAAATATAATGACCATTTGTCATAATCGACCCCCATTAGTCAACAAGTTGGGGAAGCACAGTCCTCTGGAAATTATGAACAAGATATTCATTAGTTGCTTGTGTAGGATGAACAGCATCCCAAAGGAGATATCTTGAAGGATTAACACATGTTGGATTGAACTCATTGCATAAAGGACCCATCTCTAACGAACCTGTTCCACAGCAACCTTCAAGTATATGATCATACCCTATTTCAAAATAAAGAAAAAACAAGAAAACAATCAATCATCCAAGTTACTTGTCCAAAGGGATAATCAAGGGGTGTTTGATATAATAGAGTAATCTTTGAGGGAAATCTTTTCTTTTTCGAAGAATTAACCTAAATTGTTGCTCGTCCTACCGATTAAATCAAGACTAAGTGGTGGATATATATATGTGTATAATAATATATCTATCAGCTATGACAAGTGAATAGTGAATCTGATCGACTATTTGTGTATAATCAATGTAATAACAACTACTTGCTCAATACGAATTATCACCTAGACATTATTATTAGTCTTGAGGCTCAAACCTTTTATAAAATTTCTATTTGTTATTGCTTTTACAATTTTTAATATTTCTTGTTTCCAAAAAATATTTTATACTTACTAACCAAACACCAAAAAAGTATTTTTCAGAAATTTTCCATTGAATATGACTTTTATCATACCGGACATGTATCAAACTCATATCATTGTTTGTAGGATGAAGTTAAATTTTATCTTACCGTAGTCTGATGGTTTTTGAATAATGTCCAAAAGGGGATTGTAGACATCCGTATAGACAAGTTTGGAGCCAGAGAGTGTAGATCGCAATCTGGATATGAGGGCTTGAAGCTTTTTGTTATAACTCTGTGACTCAGAATTCTGCTGCTGTACGCACACACGCTGAAACATATGAAAGCTCGGTAGCAAACTATTAATGGTGACTTGCACAGGCAAGCAGCCAATTGGTGGAAGACCTACCACAGCAATTTTTCTTGCTCCCATTTTATACAGTTCCTATCATTAACATCAATAATACCAAAGTTACGTTAGACTAATTCAATAAATACATAACATGTTGTTAGACTGCATCTATATACAAAGACACATGCAAAATAATTTAAGGAAAGAAAATCCATGTTTCTCTTCTTTTTACCTTTTTTCTTTAGTTTTCTTTTTAATTTTGAGCCCATTAAAATTATTTCAGGTTGATGCATGACATGCAAAATCAATTTAGTGAGATGGATGAACTCCCTCCATCCTTAACTAAAAAATCTGGATTCGAGAATGCAATAACTCTTACGGGAACAGTACAAATCCGGATTAGTTAGGCCAATAGGTTTTTAATACAGGAAGGTTAAACAAAAGAAAAATAATGGGTTGAGCTACAAGAAAACAGTGAAACTTACATTGACAAAAGCCTCAAGTCTATTGACTAGAAAATCATGGTAGCCTGACAAAGAAATATATCTTCGAGTTGGCAAGTCATAAAAATTAAATAACATGTCATTTGTTCCCGCAGAAATCATAAACAAAGCCTTTTCAACTATACGTTCAACTTCCTTTCCCCCTACAATTTTTTCCATTCTCTTCAAGGCTTGCTCAAAGTAATTCAACTGATCCACCATTGATAGCACATTATTTTCCTTGGCAGTAAGTTCATCTAATCCTGAACCACCCGAAGCAAAACTGACTCCAGTTAACAAGTCTTTGTCAGAGACCTTAGGATCTAAATAAGCTGGTAAAAGTTGCTTTATTCCCAACTGTGAAACTAAAATATCTGTTGTCAATTTCCCATTAGAGAATCTCCCAGTTGGAACTTGGCCGGGAAAGTCTTTACCATATGGCCAATGATTGGCACGGAAAAGAGTAGGAAGAGCATTGTTATTGCCAGGGTCAAAAACGGAGTCACCAAAAGCAAAAATTGCAGTTATATTTGTGGAAGATGCATTAGTTAGATGGGGTTGAAAGAAAAGATTGAACAACGGTATTAGAAAAAAGAATAGGGTTGTTTTCGCCTGCATCTTACGTAGCCTTTACTTTTCCTAGTATGCGGAGATCAAGAGTAAACGGAGGAATTTTTATAATGACGAAAAGAGAAGTTTGGGTTAAATTGGAACACAAATACCTCGCTTTTAGGATAAGATGATCTTGGAACAAACAAGTTCGTGTTAAACTAAAACTTGTTTTGTCAAAAAAGTGTTAATTCTTTCTTTTAAATGAGTTGATGAATGGAAGGAAGGGTTAATCCTAGTAAGATCTGTGAGTTTGATGACATACAAAATAGATTTACGCGCTGCAGTTGTAAATGCAAGTCAAACTGCTAATGAATACTCAAAGAGATATGTGGATTAAATGCATGCAATGAGAGTAAATGTAATAAAAGAGAATATATCACCCAAATATTGAGTGACAAGGGCCAATCAACCCTTTTTCAGCGATGTGGATAATAGCAAACGCGGATGAATACAAGATTCTTGAATCTTGTAGATGAAAAGGTATCCTCGAACTCAAGAATCAATAGAAAAGAAAAGTTTTGTATATACTCAGTAGTCAACTTCACAAACGTGTTTATCTCAGAAGGTTCAAGATCCCATTTTCTCTTTTTCTCTCCTATATATAGAGAACATTCTTTAGAAACCCTAAAGAAGTACAAGCTAAGGAATATTCTAAAGGAATATTCTCTCTTCCTGACCTTATCTCACTGTTATTGTCTATTTCTCTATTTGACCAAACATCGGCTTCTCTTGAGAGGGACTCTTCATCACTACACCGTGGCCGGCTTATACTTCGACCACGACCAATAAGGCTATTAACTTCAGTCCAAATTTTGACCAATACAGTTAGTCCCTCTGCTTATTGAGGTCGTGGTCCTCAACGTCCTCGATGAGCGGATTACGCCATGCTCGTTATGAGAGAAATTTGGTCGTGACAGTTGGATTGGTCGAAGCCGGATTATTAATTTTCGGCAAGGCTGCGATTGGTGTAGGTGATGTCAGATGTCGTCATCATCACACGCGTCATCATTACGCGTCTTCCCGATGTAGGGTTTGCTTGGTGCTTCAATTTTGGTGCCATTGGCAGCTTTTTGGCCTCGATTTTGATGCCGCTCAACCTTATAAATAGGGGAGAGGGGTTTCTCATTTGAAGTTTTCACCGTTTCCTTTTTCTCAAGCACGTATTCTCTTGGGTGGGTTTCTCTTCTCTTCCATTTCTTGTAATTTCTTCACTTCCAATTTTTAGTTTCTCTCCCAATCACTAGCCCCTTTCCCTTATCTTGCTGCGTATATACCATACTCTCGGTATGTCAACTCCCCCTCATAGTCATGATGAAGTTTTCAACGCCACCCCTTTGTCAGTGGTCATTCCTCTTACTGGTGAGGAGGCTTCGGTTGAAGGAGATGACAACTTTCCTACCGCTGAAGAGGTGGTGCCCTAAAACCCTACAATTAGGAATGATTTTCCTAAAGAACCTGCTCCCGCTCTTGTACCTGAGATTTCTGAGTCGGGGCAGGCCGAGTTGGCTAATATGCGGGCTAAATACCACATCCCTCCTCACGCCGAGATTGTCCCTGCAGAAAGCGATATAGTTCAGGTTTACCGGCCAGGGTTGTGCCTTTTACGCTTAACCATTCGTGATCGGCTATACCCTTCCTCTTCCTTTGTTGGCCGAGGAATTTTTCCGCTTCTATGGTGTTTTCCCGGCACAACTTTCTCCTTACTTGTATACGGGCTTCCTGATGTTGGCTAAATATGTGGAGCTGGCTGGTTGCGAGGTCGACCTCCAACATTTACTGCACCTGTTCTCACATACCTTCTTTAGAGGTACTTTGATACATTTACCACATCGTGGAACAAAGGGATGGGTGGTCGGGATGGACTATAAGGCAAGTAGGCTATTTTGGGGCAAATACTTCTTCGTTAGAACCGAGCATGTGGTGGCAAACCCGACTAGGTTTCCTGAGAAATGGAATTACAGTCGTAAGTATCTCCTCGTACCCTCCGCTATTCTTTCTTTTTTTTTCTTCGGTCTTTGACACGTTCACTGCCTTCTTATTTTCTGTTGTGAGGTGTTCTCCTTCTCTCGTCTTGGATATGGAGGATTGGTGATTCGCGTGTTGCCTCATACAGTGGGAATTAGTGATTGGGCATATTTTCATAAGCGCTATTGGCCTAGGACCTCATCTCGTAAGTATTGATATTCTCTCGTTTGGCTTCGTCCCTTATCGTTTTGTGACTTAACTCCCCGTTGGTATCACGTCGGCGAGTTTCTACAAAAGCGAAGGCACCTACTCTTGCCTTTTGTCAGAAGGTGATCTCGGTCGCGATGGAGTTCGCTTTAGTCGAGTCTGTACGAGATCGGGCTCAAATTCCACGGGTAGGGGAGCCCGCCTCTTTAAACGTTACTGTCCCCGATGAGGTCCAATCTCTGCAGGTTCTCCTTCTTGCCGATGATCCATCTCATGGTGAGGAACCGTCACCGAGGAAGAGGCGGATGGTGGAAACGGGGAAGGTCGTGGTTGTTGAAGAAACGGAAAGAGTCATGAATCTTGAGGTGGGGCCTGAGTTGTTTCCATCCATGGAGGTGGCTATTGAGTCAGATGCTGTTACGAAGGAGAGACCTAGGGTCGAGGGAGCTGGTAGTGGCGAAGAGCTCGCGTAGGTTGATGAAGGTGGCTCTTCATCGGCGGCGATAAAAGAAGGTGATGCCCCCGCAGGGGACGTCGACTCCGGCTCTGACATCGAACCCAAGGAGGTACGAGCCTTTGCTGAGAGGGCTACTCGTGTAGAGATAAGGACGGAAGGCCCTAATCACCACATAGTCATCCCCGTAGATTACAACCTTTTGGTCGACACAGAGCGTGTGGCACCGTCTTTCGCCCCTTTGTGTGCTGAGGCGGAGTTTAGGACGCTGCAGACACTAAAAGATACCAACCTTTCTCTAGGCATATCGGGAATGGCCCTGCGGGTGAGTTCCTGCTTTTTTGAGTTTTTGCATGTTCTACTGATATCATTTTACTTTGGCTAATTTGTCTCTTTTTTCTCGCCAGACCCTCATCCTGGAGATTGAGCGTGACCAGAGAGAGGAGGATAGGGTTGCTCTCTATAGGAGGATGGAGTCCAAGTGTAGAGAGTACCGCTCTAAGTACCAGAAGGTGGTCAGGAGTGTTGGTCAAGACGGCCAGTTTCGGAGTTGCGTGATGAGATTGGGAGGAAAGATGAAGAGCTGAAAGAGAAAGAGGAGGAGCTTATGAAGGCCATTAGCTGGTACATCGTGTTGGAGGAGACGCTGAAGTCTAAATAGGATGAGATTGAATTGAGCAATGGGATAATGGCCGAGAACGCAGATCTCCAGGCACAGGTGGCGTCCTTGAAGGTTGAGCTTGACCAAAGCGAGGCGAGAAATGCCGATTTGAGGGCCGAGCTGGGTGTCAACATCGGGGAGTTGGACCTGGCTGAGAGGACTAGGATGGCCTCAGTGGCGGAGGCGACAGCTTTCGCGGGGACTTTGCGTGTCTCTAGGTCTGAGCGAGCAAGTGAGGTGTAGACATTAGCGCTTAAGGTGGTGAAGTTGGAGGAGTAGGTTGGAATTTAGAGGTGGAGTTGTCTGGGTTAAATGAGCATATCGTACTCCTGAAGGCCGAGAAGGAGCAGCTGGCCCAACCGTCTACTTCTCAATCTTGTGTCGATGCGAGTGTATTGCGGGAGTTATATGAGATGTGAGTTCATGCTGAGGCTCATCTTGACGTGTACAAGTATTTGAGGGATGGCGGGAAGGTTTCTGAAGAGGAGCTTACCGATGTTCGTGTTAGGGCACGAGCAGCTCGCGAAGCTTGTGGCTATGCGCCTGATACGCCTAGCAGGGAATGCTGCGGCGTAAAGCCCTTTGTCTTTAAATTTTGGTTGTTTTTCTAATTTTGTGAGGGCGTACTCGGGCCCTTTGTAAAAAACGAGTAATGTAACCCAATATATTGTAATGGGATGGTTAACTTTTGCTATATGTTTTTGGATTCACGTTTTCTTGTTGCTTGTCTTATTTTGTTGTGATTTTGTTTTCGGGAGGCTGATCGTAGTCTTACTTGAGGTCAATGTTTAGGAGCGTAGAGTAATTCGAGCGAGTTCGAATGTAGATAATTCGAGCGAGATCGAATTCAAGTAATTCGAGTGGGGTCGAATGTAAATAATTCGAGCGGGGTCGAATGTAAATAATTCGAGCGAGGTCGAATGTAAGTAATTGGAGCATAGTCGAATGTAAGTAATTCGAGCGTGGTCGAATGTAGATAATTTGAGCGGGGTCGAATGTAGATAATTCGAGCGTGGTCGAATGTAAAAAATTCGAGCGAGGTCAAATGTAAATAATTCAAGCGGGGTCGAATGTAAGTAATTCGAGATGGGTCGAATGTAATAATTCGAGCAAGGTCAAATGTAGATAACTCGAGCGAGGTCGAATATAGATAACTCGAGAGAGGTTGAATGTAAGTAATTCGAGAGAGGTCGAATGTAAATAATTCGATTGAGGTCGAATGTAGATAATTCGAGCGAGATCGAATAGAAGTAATTCGAGTGAGGTCGAATGTAAGTGTAGAATGCTGAACGATTTGGAGTTGTTGCGAAAAACGCTGCATGTTGCTTTGTTTATTCATTTCATTGGAGAATATTACATGCTTTGTTCAATACATACATTTGAGAAGTTCTCCGTCTACCTAGTCCTTTCATCGGTCTACCTGGAGTGGCCGATAGGCGGAGCGATGAGAAACATACTTGAACTTCGAGATATCCCCTTCATCGCCTCATTAAAAACCTCCTCGGTAAAACCCAACTAGGGATAAAAACCCGAGTGAGGGAAAAAGAGTACGACTTGGAGGATGTCTGTTTTCAGAAGTTGAAGTATTTGAGGTGAGCGATGTTCCAATTGTTTGGTAGTAGCTTTCCCTCCATTATTTCTAGTTGGAATGGCCCTTTGTTAACTTCTGTTGTGATTTTGTATGGTCCGTCCCAGTTGGTTCCTAGCTTGCCTTGTCTTGGGTCTTTGCTTGCCTGTGTTTTGTCCTGGAGCACGTAGTCCCCGACTTTGAGTGGTATGACTTTTGCATTTTTGTTGTAGTATCGTTCTTCTTGTTGTTTTTGGGCAATCATTCTTATGTAGGCCATATCTCTTCGCTCCTCTACTTCGTCGAGGTCTTGCCTTCTGATCTCATCGTTGCTCGATCCGCTCTCATTGGAGTATCTCAGGCTTGGTTCCCCGACCTTGACTGGTATGATTGCATCGGTGTTGTAGACCAATGAGTATGGAGTTTCTCATGTGCTTGTCTTTGGCGTGGTATGATATGCCCATAGCACTTCTGGCCACAGTCCCTTGGCGTCTTCGAGTTTCTTTTTCATGATTTTTAATATTTTTTTGTTGGAGGATTCAGCTTGACCGTTTCCTGCGGTATGATATGGCATGGAGAGTATTCGCTTGATGTGCCACTTTTCAAAAAATTCAGCGGTCTTTTTTCTGGTGAATTGTGGTCCGTTATCACAGCTGATCTCCTTGGGGAATCGGCATATAATGTTCCTCCATATGAATGTGATGACTTCCTGTTCGTGTAGTTGGGCGAATGCACCTGCTTCTACCCATTTGGAAAAGTAGTCAGCCAAAACTAAAAGGAAACATACATTACCTCATCCTGCTAGGAGTGGTCCCATGATGTCCATTCCCTATTTGATGAACGACTAGGGCGATGTGACTGAATGGAGGTGTTCGCGTGCTTGATGTATCATAGGGGCGTAATTCTATCATTTTTCGCATTTCTTGACAAAGTCAGCGACTTCCTTTTTCACGGTGGGCCAATAATAGCCTACTCGTATAAGGCATCTAACGAGCGCCTGGTTGCCGGTATGGGCGCCGTAATGGACTTCGTGTACTTCCTCGAGTACTCGTCTTGTTTTGTTTGGTCCAAGGCATTTTTCCAAGGGGCCTCTCAACGTTCTTTTGTACAAGTCGTTGTCGATGATGTTATACCTAGCCGCCTGCATTCGAAGCTTTTTGGCTTCTTTTTTGTCTGATGCAAGTACTCCCTCCTGCAAGTAGGTTACAATAAGGTTGCGCCAGTCCCAAGTTAATTTCACAGAGTATACCTCAAGTTGGTTTATCGACAAGTGGAGTAGCGTGACCACGTTCTCCTTTCCATTTATGTTTTTTGTTGCTGCTGCTAGTTTAGCAAGGTCGTCTGCCTCCGTGTTTTGAGCTCGAGGTACTTGATCAGATTGGCATTCGTCAAATTCTGGCAGCAGTTTATGGATTTCTGTTTGGTAGTTTTATAGCCTTTGCTCCTTGATTAGGTAATTCCCCGCAACTTGGTTGACGACGAGCTGTGAGTCGCATCACAGGATGACTCATTGTGCTCCATATTTGAGAGCTAGTTTCAGCCCTGCAATTACGGCCTCATACTCGACCTCATTGTTAGTCGTATTGGGGCACCGTACAGACTGGTGGATGACCTCACCCATTGGGACCTTGAGTATGAGTCCCAGTCCAGAACCTGACACGTTAGAGGTGCCTTCGGTGTATAAGATCCATAGGTCGGGTAAGTTGGGAGCAGTACGAGAAGTTTCTTGCTTGACTTCAGGCATTATCTTGGTTCTGAAGTCGGCGACGAAGTCAGCTAATACTTGTGACGTTATTGACGTTCACGACTGATATGTGATATCGTGCTCACTTAGTTCGATGGCCCATTTGGCTAACCTCTCTGATAGTTCGGGCTTATGTAAAATATTTCTAAGAGGGAAGGTCGTGATTACAGATATGGGATGACATTGAAAATGAGGTCTAAGCCTTCGTGAAGCTATGACCAATGCCAATGTCAGCTTTTCGAGGTGGGGGTACCTTGTTTCGGTGACCAGGGTTCTGCTAATATAGTAAAGTAGAGACCACATACCTTTATTTTCACAGACCAGCATTGCACTTACCGCTACTTCTGACACGGCCAAATATATCAGGAGGCGTTCGTCGGGCTCTGCTTTGGCGAGCAATGTAGGCGAGGACAGATATGCCTTTAGCTCCCTTAAAGCTTCAATGAATTCCGAGTTCTACTGGAGCCCGTTTTCTTTCTTGAGTACGTTGAAAAATTTGTGGCATCTATCGGAGAATCGTTAGATGAATCTGGACAGGGCGGCTATACGGCTGGTCAACTTTTGCACCTTTTTCTTGCTGGTCACTATCTCAAGTATTCCTTCGATAGCCTTTATCTGGTCGGGGTTGACATCATGCCTCTTTGTGACACCAGGAAATCGAGGAACTTCCCCGAGGTTACGCCAAAGGCGCACTTTTCGGGCTTTAGCTTCATGCTGTAATGCCTCAGTATATCGAAGGCTTCTTTCAAGTGATACTTCCATTGTTTTGCCGAACTGATCTTTGAACATCTTGGTGACCAGCCTTTGATAGGTTGCTCCTGCGTTCCTCAACCCAAATGGCATGACTCTATAGCAATACGTCCCTTGGTGAGTTATGAAAGTGGTATTTTCCTGGTCTTCCTCCTCCATAAGGATTTGGTTTTACCTTGAATAGGCGTCCAGGAAGCTTAGCAGTTCGTGTCCTGCAATTGTGTCGATGAGTTGGTCATTGTGCGGTAGCGGAAAAGAGTCTTTTGGGCACGATTTGTTTAGGTCTTTGAAGTCTACGCACATGCGCCACTTCCCATTTTTCTTTTTCACCATGACTACGTTGGCGGCCCATTGGGGGTATTTTGACTCTCTAATGGAGCCGTTGGCGAGTAGCTTTTCCACCTTCTCGCGGACTGCTTCATTAATTGCAGCGTTGAATTTTCTTCTCATTTTACGTACGGGTGGGTAGAATGGATCTACATTTAATTTGTGCATAGTGATGTCCTTCGAGATACCTGGAATACCTGCATGGGATAAAGTGAATAGATCTGCATTGTCAGTTAAGAAATTTATGAAATTTACCTAGTTCGGAGAGTTTGTGGATGATGTAAGACTTTTTATTGATGCCGTTTTTATCTATTTGGACGGGGTCAAGGTCTTCTACTTTTGACCCTGTGGCCTCCATGATGTCGGGGTACTTGATGATGTCGCTTTGCTCGTCGGGTTTGGGCCCTGACTTTGGTAATTGCTATGATTCTGAGCCCGTTCCTTTAACTATTGAGTGTATGTATAGTCTTGGGCGATGTGATAGCATTCTTGGGCCGTGCGCTATTTGCCTCGAATGTTGTATATCCCCCATGGAGTAGGGAACTTCATTACTTGATATAGGCTGGATGTAATGGCTCTCATGGGCTGTATCCAAGGTCACCCTATGATGGCATTATAGGTTGTATCCTGGTTCATGATATGGAACATTCTCTAAGGTGATGCCCCCGACCAGGACGGGTAGCGTTATTTCTCCTGAAGTACGCTCAACTGCATTGTTAAAACCCGTCAGTGTTATGCAACATGGTACTATCTTATCCTCGAGTCTCATTTGAGCGAGAACTCGGGGGTGGATAATACATGTACCGCTCCCATCATCGATCATTATGCTTTTTACATCAGTATCCAAAATTCGCTAGGTAATAACAAGATCATCAAGGTGAGGGAAAGACAAACCATGGGTATCTGACTTATCGAAGATGATACTGTCTTCGAGGTCATCATAGCGTTTGTGTGTGATCGACCACCTCAGTTTATGCGTGGTGGTGAACTTCACGTGGTTGATTATGGCTTCATTGCCCCCGCCGATGATCATTTGGATGGTACAGGTGGGGGAGGGTGGTTTTGGGGGGCCTTGGTGTTGTTCTCGTGCGTGGCCGAAGTTGGCTCTTCCTCGGTCGCTCATCAGCTCTTTTATGTGTCCTTAGTTGAGCATGTTCAGCACTTATTTTCACAAAGCTATACAATCTTCAGTCTTATGGCCTTGCTCCTGGTGGAACTCGCAAAGAGCATTCGACCTTCTGGTGTTTGGGTCGGACTTCATCTTCTGCAGCCAATTCACCTTTGGGCCGAGCTTCTCCAGTGCGTATACTATCTCTGAAGGGGAAACACAAAAATTGTGAGTAGATAAGAGTGGGGGCATACCTCTCTTGTTTAGTTGAGTCCCTGTATTTGTCATTGACGACCCTTCTATACGGAAAGGAGATGGTGGATTAGCCGCTCTGACATAATGTTGGTGCTTGTCTCGGTTAGGACGGGTGCCTGATTGATCTCTTCGGGTATCATTACAGCGGTTTCTTCTTGACTCTGTTTGGACTGACGTTAGCCGTTGAGGTCGTCCTCATCTGCTCTAACCTCAGCGCAATAGGCGTTAAGGATTTCTTCCCAAGCGGTGGGAAGGTATTTCATGAGTCTGCTCAGTAGTTTTCTGGTCGCTCTCGACCCATTCCTGTTCAACCCATTTTGGAAGGCCGCCATATCCATCCTTTCAGATTCGTTTGGCAAGCTCATTCTGACTCTGTTGAAACGGGAGAGAAAGTCCTTGAGTCCCTCGCCAGACGACTATCTAACGACGAATATATTGTTCATACCGGCCTCGACTTTCTTGGCTCCAGCCTGGGCGGTTACAAACTTGTCGGCCATTTCTTCAAACGTTGTTATTGGCCGTGCTGGTATCTATGAGTACCATGTTAAGGCTTCCCCTGTTAGGGTTTCGCCGAACTTCTTTAGCAATACTGATGGTACTTGTTCGTTTGAAAGGTCATTGCCCTTCAGTGTTGTGACGTAGTGGATGATGTGGTCTTCGGGGTCTGTTGTGCTGTCATATATTCTCAAATATGGCGGCATATTGAAGGTTTTGGGTATGGGGCGTGGGGGGGCCTCTTCGCCATACGGTTGTTCGACGAACTGGCCGATGTCCCGTTTGGGTACGAGTTTAGGGGCGCCGAGTATCTTGTCGACCCTTTGTTGGTGCTCTTTCATATGGTCTCGGAGTGCCTTATTTTTATTTTTCATTTCTTCCATCTTCTTTAGTATGGTTGCGAGTACGTCGTTGTCTGCATAAAATGCGGTGTTAGTATTACCTGTTGGACTGGGAGCGGGTTGCTCGTTAATGGCCGCAACATTCATTTGTGCGTTAATCTGACTTGCTCCTTGGGCGGGTTTGTCAAGGAAGTTGTTTAGTGTATTTGTCAGTCATGTTTCTAGTAGTTTTTTCACTGTTAGTGGTGCTTCTTCGGTTATGGACGTGGATTCCCCCCTTTCTCGTGCGATGGTCACACTTCCATGAGGGGGGTTGAGCCGCCTCGCCCTGGCATTACGCTTGGCGTCACATTTTCTTCACCCTTCTCCATCGGCCTCGTTGATGGTGCTCATGAGGTTGGCGGTGACATCTGCAATGGATTTTAGCCTTTCTTCTCTTTTTCCTGCCATTGTTAGTTCGTGCGATTAAAAACAGATAACTGTTGTGCATGTGTTTCTTTTAGATCTATCAGAAACTAAAGATTTTAACTAGAAAATCCCCACAAACGGCGCCAAATTGTTTTGTCAAAAAAGTGTTAATCCTTTCTTTTAAATGAGTTGATGAATGGGATGAAGGGTTAATCCTAGTTAAGCTTAGTGACTGTTAGATCTGCGAGTTTGATGACAGATAAAACAGATTTACGCGCCACAGTTGTAAATGCAAGGCAAACATGCATGATGACTGTTAATGAATACACAAAGAGATATGTGGATTAAATGCATGCAATGGTAGTAAATGTAATAAAGGAGAATATATCACCCAAATATTGAGTGACAAGGGACAATCAACCCTTTGTCAGCAATGTGGATAATAGCAAACGTTGATGGATACAAGATTCTTGGATCTTGTAGATGAAAAGGTATCCTCGAACTCAAGAATCAATAGAAAAGATAAGTTTTGTATATTCTCACTAGTCAACTTCACAAACGTTTTTCTCTCAGAAGGTTCAAGATCCCCTTTTCTCTTTTTCTCTTCCTATATATAGAGAACATTCATTAGAAACCCGAAAGAAGTACAAGCTATGGAATATTCTCTCTTCCTGGCCTTATGTCACCATTACTATCTCTATTTTTATATTCGACCAAACGTCGTCTTCTCTTGAGAGGGACTCTTCATCATTAAACCGTGGCCGAATTATACTTTGATCGCGACCAATAAGGCTATGAAGTTCAGTCCAAATTCGACCAATACAAAACTAAAATACTGTGCCTTTAATTTAAGTAGGATTAATTTGTTATCTATTTTGAAGACATTTTTTATTTTCTTTTTTTTTCTTTTGTAGATTGTTTACTTGAAGGTGGGGTCATGTACTCAGGTTAGCTAGCTAAACAAATCAAGCCAACTTAAAGGAGATTTATATAAAGCTTAATAATATAAGGTTACATGACTGGTACGAGTAGAGCCCACTTATTATGTGAAGATATTCTGCATATATATGATTATTAGTTTTAGAGATTTAGTTTACACTTGCTCTTCATTTTGAATGATTTCAGTATTTAATTTGTTATTGTTTTTGTTCCAATTCATGAATAGAACTATTAATAAGGAAGTTGAACGATTTTTTTTTTGAACATTTAAAAACTATCTTTAACTACACAAAATGTTTAATTTATAATTAATACTTTAAGAATACTGTTGACTGGAGTTAATAAAGCAAGTTGATAAGTTAACTACAATAAAAAATGTAACTTTAGACTGTAGTTAGAAGGAAGTTAGTTAGTACAGTGTTAGAAGGCAGTTATGCTGTAGCTTTGTAAATACACAACACACTCATGTACAGATATACGGTTGTATCATTTTTCTTCTCAATAACAGATTCTATTTTCTTTAATCCTCTGAGTGTTGCCTTGTCTTGCATATCTTCTTCCTCAAGCTCAACCTTCAGATCCATGGAAGCTAACATGGTATCAGAGCCATCGTAGTAGATCGAAGGCAGTTCTAAAGCTAGTCCTTATTCTCGTTACTTCAATTTCACAATTTTGTGGTAAATTGTACAATTGTAGCGTGTAGCTGAAAGGCTAGAGTTTACTCTTGAGAAGCAGCTGAAAATAGCAATTGGAGAAGAAATGTTAGGTGAAACATCATTTCCAGAAACTACAACCTCTGGTAATGTGAATTCCTTCACCAGCGCAACTGTGTTTCCATCAATTGACCACAATCACCCACTCTTCCTTCAACCAACAAACACTCCAGGTAGTACTCTGATTTCTCTTCAACTTACTGGTTCAGATAAATATGTGCTATAGAGTAGGTCTACGAGGATTGGTCTGTTAGGGAAGAGCAATTTAGGTTTTATAGATGGTCGATTTTCTAAGTCTAAGTTTGAACCTGAACTTCATGATCAATGGGAGAAAGTGAATGTCGTAGTTCTCTCATGGATAATGAATGCATTATGGCCGGGTTTACTTCATAGTGTAGTATATGCCTCTAATGCTCACAAGGTTTGGGAGGACATAAAGGAGAAATTCGACAAGGTAAATGGATATAGGTTTTGTATCTACATAGAGAGATTCATACCCTCACTCAAGGTACCATGTCTATTGCTGACTAATTCTCCAAATTGAGAGATCTCTAGGATGAATTTGATGCGTTAATGCCCTATCCTGGTTGTCCATGTTCTGAATCAAAAAAATATGCCCAACACTTTGAGTATCACAGGCTACTACTGTTTCTGATGGGATTGAATGAGTCCTACTCACAGTCAAGGAGCCAGATCATGATGATGTCTCCAATTCCTAGCATTAACAAAGCCTACTCTCTACTAGTTGACCAAGAGAGTCAAAGGAGTCTGGCTAATTTCACTCAGACCACTAAGACTACTGAAGGCATAGAAGGAGTTGTATTCTATAGTAATAACAACCCAACAAATGAAAATGGAAATTTAAATTATAGAAAGAATCAGGTTCAATGTGAGTATTGTCATTATATGGGGCACACAAAGGAGAATTGCCACAAACTTCATGGCTATCCATCAGACTTCAAAGGAAAGAAAAAGGGGTAGAGTTCTGGAGTGTATGGAAATAATGTGAGTAGTCCAATGTTTTCAAATGCTGCAGAAGCAGGAAATCAACAAGTCTTTTATGGAACTCAACCAGGGTTGCAGGAAGTCCATCATACTTACATGCCTCAGTTTAAACAAACAACTCCTAACAATACTCCAGATGTTCCTTTCTTCACCAAAGAACAGTACCAACAAATTCTTCAGATGTTGTCCAAAGGGAATGAAGAGGGTCCAGAATCATATACCAAGTTAGCTGCTGCAGGTACTCTAATTACTCTAGTGTCCAATTATCTCAAGCATAATTGAATTATAGACACAGGAGCCTCAAATCATATGGCTTCACAATTTGATGCTCTAACCTTTTGCCAAGCAATCCCCAGTTTAGAGAGACACACTGTTCAATTACCTACTGGGAATGTAGTCTCCGTATCACATAAAGGAACCTCCTTAGTACTTAGAAATAACAATATCTCTAATGTTCTATACATTACAGACTTTAGATACAACTTGCTCTCAATGTCTCAAATCACCAAATAACTTCAATGCGTGGTTGCATTCTTTCCTGACTTCTGCATTTTCTAGGATCTCTATAGCGGTGAGGTGAAGGGGATTGATAAGGAAGAGAATGGTTTGCATATACTTCAAGGAGGATCATCACAGTATTCTGCAACAACACCATAAAATAAGTGTGCGAGCCAACTTACTTGATTCTGAAGTAGTATGGCATAGGAGATTAGGACATGCTCCTATTGATGTAATAAGGAAGTTATATGCTCTTAGTACCTTAAAGACAGGAAATCATCACTGTCATGTATGCCCAGTTGCTAAACAGTCTAGTTTGCATTTTCCTCTAAGTACATCAGTGTCTCAATCTGCATTTGACTTAGTTTATTGTGATATCTGGGGGTCGATATAGAGTTCCCCCTCATAGTGGTAAGAGGTATTTTGTCATAGTAGTTGATGACTATACCAGATACACTTGGATTTTTCTGCTCAACTTCAAGTCAGAAGTTATAGCTGTACTAAGAGACTTTCTAACTCAAATAAAGAACATGTTTTCAGCTTCCATAAAAGTCTTAAGAACTGATAATGGTAGTGAGTTTTTCAGTAATGAGTTTAAACAGTTTTTCTCTAGCCTTTGTATTTTTCATCAGAGTACATGTGTTTACACCCCTCAATAAAATGAAATTGTTGAGAAGAAACACAGAACTATCTTAGACATGACCAGGTCTCTTAGGTTTCAGGTTGCTGTTACTCTAAGGTTTTGGGGTGAATGTGTCATTACTGTAGTCTACCTCATCAACAAGCTGCCATCTAGAACACTTGTGTACAAATCACCGTTTGAGTTGCTTTACTTGCATCCTCTAAAGGTCTTTGGTTGTCTATGTTATGTAGTATGTCCCAGAATTATTGACAAGTTCTCACCAAGAGCCATCATTGCTGTCTTCCTGGTCTATTCTTCATCTCAAAAGGGTTATGTTATGTATGACTTGAACTCTAAGTATCTATTTGTTAACAAACATGTTGTTTTTCAGGAAGACATCTTTCCTTTCAAGCATATGATATCTCCTGGTAGCTCTATCTTTCATATACTGGATCTGCTCTCACCAAATAGTGCAAATTCCTCTCCTGGTGTTGATGTTCCTCCACATGAGGTTGGTGTTACATCAGAGGGGGAGCCTCCTCTTTATCCTATTGCTTCTCCTCACCACATACCAGGCTAGTCTACAAATCATGCAGGTGATCTCATAGATAATGTTGCACCTGTTGAAACTCATGATGAGGCTCACCTTGATTCTGTAGAAGCTATTGATAATGTAGCATCTATTGCAGTAGTTAACTCACCTGGTGTTGTACCTACTCAGGTCAGAAATCCTCCAGGCCCAGTAAGCCTCCCTTATGGATGCAAGATTATGTGGTACAGTCAAAAACTACTAGGTGTTCTTATCCTATCTCAGGTTATGTGAGCTATTTTCACATTACTTCCTCATAAAGTCGGGTATTATCAGCTTATTCATCATGTTCTGAGCCTCAGTCCTTCAGTGAGGCAACCACTAATCCTCAGTGGATAGAAGCTATGAAGCTGGAGATTCCATGAAAGGACCAAACATATTGACATTGATTGTCATTTTGTTAGGAAGAAAATATGTCAAGGACTGTTGAAGACGTTGAAGACAGAGTATGTATATACTAAAGATCAGCTAGCAAATTTACTTACAAAGAGCTTGGGAAAGTTTCAACATGATCATTTACTGAACAAGCTTGGAGTGAAGAATGTATATCAACCATCAGCTTAAGGGGGAGTGTTGACTGGAGTTGATAAATCAAACTGATAAGTTAACTATAGTTAGAAATGTAACTGTAGACTGTAGTTAGAATTAAGTTAGTTAGTACAGTGTTAGAAGGCAGTTATGCTGTAGCTTTATAAATACACAACACAGTCATGTACAGATCTACAGTTGTATCATTTTTCTTCTCAATAACAGATTCTGTTTTCTCTCATCCTCTAAGTGTTGCCTTCTTTTGCATGTCTTCTTCCTCAAGCTCAACCTTCAGATCCATGGCAGCTAACAAATACATATAGTTTATCTCCAAAAATATAAGAAACTAATATTTGCATCAACGATAAACCTATAACATGATGATCCTTATGTTCTGTACTCTTCCATTATTTAAGGGATAGGTTGTTAGGTAGGATGTATTAGAAGAAAATAATACATGTATTAGTTTTGGTATTATTAATCCCTTATTTGGTACAATAGTATTTTTCAAGCTATGTATAACTAATATATGTATTGATACCATGGTTTTGATACATGGATAAGCATGTATACACCCCTATGCAACACGTGTTATTTTTAATACACCAAACTAAATAGTGGATAAGAAAAAATCACAACATCATTACTCCCAACATTACTAATTTTAGCATTACTAATACAATCTATTCAGTATTGTTCTTACACACCCTAGCATACGATCCCTTATTGTAACAAATAATATAAGATGCTTCCATATTATATTGCCATGTCGTAGTTGTGTTTATCTTGCCTCTATAGTCTGTTGATCGTGGCATTAATGCCACCCTCCATCTTTATATATTGTTTCATAGTTATAACCAACCAAGTAGCTCCTTTGCCACCATTAGTACGCAAAAAATGATTTAACTAAAACCACTCTTCACTGTCTTCTATTCAATTTGTATAATTTCTAACTGCCCATCTTACATAAAGAATTACCGGTATTTGATATATATACGCTAGTCATAGCAGCTACTGGCACCAAATTAGTCAAGGATTAGGCATGGCAACAGTAGCCTAAAAGATTGGCATCCCTTAGCTAATTCCTTCAAAACATACGAACAGAACCAATAAACTGAATATTCTCACCCAGATTTCATTAAATAAACCATACAATTCTCATGGTAGTCCTTTGAAGTCAGCAAAAAATGGAAGGTCACCAGAACGTCCCATTTCTGCCATATTTACTGTCCAAAATTAATTCTGCTCTTTCATTTAAAGTAATATTCTTTGTCTTTTGGCTGAATTTTATTGAACACACCTGGAAAAAGGCTATATATAAAAATTGAGAAAGATTGAAGGTGATCTGGACTGACGTAAAGTCAAAATTTAGAGCTGAAATCAACTTAGTTTGCAACAATGTATATCATATATGTACATGTGTATGTATAGGGTAAAATATGCTATGATAAATGGATACTGATAAGAATGACACGTGGAGCCGAGGGAAAATATCTCGTTTGGCACCGGAAAGAACGACAATCATAAAGAGAAAATAAATACCCTCCGTCCGGTGGCATTAATGAAGAATATTCCATAGCAATGAGTGTGCTGCTCGTTACAAAGAATATGTCATGTATGCTCACCGTTACACCTCCATCAATGACCCTTATAATTTCCATAAAAGAAGAGCTCGATCCTAGGACCTTGTTCCCTAGACGTAGCTATAAATAGTGAGCTATGTTATTATTGTAAGCAGGGACATTCTCTGGCAAACTGATACTATAATATATTCAAAGATTTATAAAATCTTATCTTCTTACCTTGTGTTCTTATTGTTGTTGCGCCCGGAATAATTAGTCCCACTATTTCATTTTCACATCAAGGCTAAGTGTTACATATTTCTTTAATTATTTTATTATTTCAGGATCGAATTAGTTCACTTGTCTAGAAATCACAGATAAATTCAACTGTACATTTTACGGGTAAACAGTTTGGCGCCCGTCGTGGGGCCTAGACAACCGTATAATTAGTTCACTTGTCTAGAAATCACAGATAAATTCACTTGTCTAGAAATCCTTGCTTCTTTTACTAACATGTTTTGATTATTTTTCTTATAAAGAATCATAAGAAATGGAAGATAACAGTGTTAACAACACACAGAATCCTGGGGTTCGAAGAGACCAGCCTCATTTTGAGGATTCAATCAGTGACACCCACAATGAGGGGAAGGATGACATGTCTGTCCACGACAGGCGATTCCCGCAACATGTTCGGGAGGCAACTCTCGATGATGCTGAAGAGGATAATTTTATTGATCTGGTAAGGGTCCTACAAGAGCAAAAATAAATAATTTTGGGCCATCTCACACATCAGGATAAGGATATATGACGGAGTTGAATCAGGCGTTATCGGGGGCTTCCTGTAATACGAATAGACGGAATCTAGTTCCTCCCGGTCTTCCCGCAAATCAAATAAATCAAAGGGCCGACAACAATACCCCGAGGCACGAGGTTGGCTCTGATGGAGCTGGGGGAGCGGATCTGGCTCCAATAACAAAAACGATCCCTTCAAGAATGAACTTTTACGGCTTATGAGAGAAGTGAATGCCCGCATGGACCCAATCTCGGGCGCACCACCGGTGATGAAAGGACCATACTCGAAGAAGTATACTCAGTTACCGTACAAATCGAGCGCGGCACCAGAGTTAAGCCCGAAGTAGTTTAAAATGCCCGATGTGCCAAAGTATGATGGAACTTGAGACCCCCAGGAGCATATTACAACCTATACAACGACGTTAAAGGGGAATGATTTAGCTCCTCACGAGATTGAATCTGTTTTGCTGAAGAAATTTTGAAAGACTCTTACGAGGGGAGCCCTGACGTGGTATTCACTGTTACTCGAGCAGTCCATAGATTCCTTTGAGATACTCGCTGGATTCTTTTATCAAGGCTCATGTCACGACCCGAAATCCCACTTTCAGGCCGTGATGGAACCTAACGTTGCACTCGCTAGGCAAGCGAACGTGTTAACTGAATTGATTTAATAACAAGTAAAAGTAATAAACATTGACTAGATAATTGAGATAAAATGCGGAAGCTTAACAAAGTTTAAATAACAATAGCCAATAACGAAGAAATCCCTTTAAGTACAAAACCCATAAATGGAGTCACAACCTCACGAACCAGTCTAAGATTTAGCTAAAGACAACAGTTTGAAATAAAATGATATATCTATCTGGAAATACATAGATGATAGAATGAAAGATAGACAGTGACGCCGAGATCCACGAACGCCTGCGGAACTACCTCGGTGTCGTATGAAATGGACTGAAAGATACTTCCTCTAACGATGTCCACCGGGTCCGGCTGCGTAATCTGCACAACATAAAGAAGTGCAGGTGTAGCATCAGTACAACCGACCGCATGTACTGAGTAAGTGCCGAGCCTAACCTCGTCAAAGTAGTGACGAGGCTAGACACGACAACAACAATTTACCTGCACAGTTCTACAATAAATACCAGGGAAGGAAGCAAGGAGTAAGAAATTAAGCACGGTAATAGGGGGACAAGTAATGGGGTAACAAGTGAGAAGAAAATACGAATAACTGAACAAACGATAATGAAAACGAACCAAGACAACAGAAAATAATAATTCAAACAAAATGTACACGGCATCACCCTTCGTGCTTTTACTCTCATCCTCAAAATGCAATGCGTAAATGAAAGCAATATAAATAATGGCATGGCATCACCCTTCGTGCTTTTACTCTCTTCCTCACAATGCAATGTTTACATAAAAGCAATGTAAATCATGGCACGGCATCACCCTTGGTGTTTTACTCTCTTCCTCACTATGCAATGTGTAGATAAAAGCAATGTAAATCATGGCACGACATCACCCTTCGTGCTTTTACTCTCTTCCTCACTATGCAATGTGTAGATAAAAGCAATGTAAATCATGGCACGGCATCACCCTTCGTGCTTTTTCTCTCTTCCTCACTATGCAATGTATGAAATGAATGAGATGAATACACGGAATCACCCTTCGTGCTTTACACTCTTCCTCACCCAAATCAACAAACAAATAACAGCTTGGCAAGGAATTCAACAATATGAAATTCGCTTCAAAAACCACCCAGCAAGGGGAAGACATCAACCAAAATAATAACAATGCCCGGCAAGGGACTCAGCTATAACCAATCTCTTACAAGTATATAACGTAGTGNTAATTAGACTCACGAGCATGCTTGAAAAACAATGCATAGGTACTCGTCACCTCACATATACATTGAACATGATAATACAAGTAGCACATACAACTCAACACCTATTTCCTCAATACAGTTAGGCCAAATACTTACCTCGGCTCCAAAAATGCAAATCAAGCCTCTAGCATTGCTTTCCCTCTCGAATCCAACTCCGAAACGATAGTACCTAACCATAATCGACTCAATAATATTAATAATGACTCAATAATTCAATCCCAAAGTCTAATTATACATTTCCCATCATTCTTCCAAAAATACAAAAATTCGACCCTAGGCCCGCTAGGTCCAAACCCGAGGTTCAGACCAAAATCCGATCACCCATTCCCCCACGAGCCCGAATATACAATTTCTTTTGAAATCCGACCCCAAAACGAGGTTTAATTCCCAAAAATTGGAAAAGCCCTAACTCTACCCAAAACCTCCAATTTCTACCCTTGATCCCATGTTTTTAGGCCTAGAATTCAGTGATTGATGAAGAAAATGGAAGAAATTAGAGTTAGGATTACTTACCCAAGTGGTTATGGTGGAAGAATGGATTGGAAATCGTCTATGGGGTTTGGAGAAGAGGAAGATGGTGAAAAATATGAAAATCCCGTAATGGGTATTCTGTATTTGGCTTCTAAAATAGCTGGGCGAATTATACCTGTGCGATCGCGGAAGGGGGGTTGTGATCACAGAGTGGATGGATCCCTTAATCTTCACGATCGCAGAAGACTATACACAATCGCACAAGGCAATGCTACCCAGCCCCCAGTCCCACACTAAGCTCTGTGCGTTCGCACCCAAGCCTTTGTGTTCGCACTGCCTACCCCCACTACCCCTCTGCGTTCATACCTAGTATGGTGCGTTCGCATAGAGTATTTTGAACCCTGCCCACAGATCCCACTTTTACCCTGTGCGTTCACACCCCCTTGAGTGCTTTCGCATAGGGTAATTCCCTGAACACCAGAAAATGCACTAAAACACCGGATTTTTCTAACTTTTAGCACCCCGACACCTACCCGAAACTCACCCGAGCCCTCGAGGCTCAAAACCAAATATACACACGACTTCAAAATCATCCTACGAACTTATTCAAGTAATTAAACCACCAAAATAACATAAAAATAATGAATTAAACTCAAAAATCCATAGAATTTCCTCAAACTTCATAAACTATCAAATTTTCCATTTTTTATCCGAAACACGTCAAACCAAGTCTGTTTCTTACCAAATTTTACAGATAACTCATATAACATATATTGAACCTGTTCTGGGCTCCGAACCATAATACGGGCCCGGTAACACAAATTTCACATCAAAGTTCATTTTTAAAAAGTCTTTATTATTTTAAGAAAATAATTTTCTTTAAAAATTCATTTCTATAAAGATCCGTAAAATTTTCTTGTTTACAATAATGCGTGAATGATCCCCGATTTTTATTGTGGAAAATTTTAAAATGGACCTAAATTGAGTAAAAAGTACCCTGAAACTTAAAGAATAAAATTTTTCAGAAAATGGGCATTATGCGACGCACTATGCGATCACATAACGTGTATGCGGACCGCATAATGGTCGCATACGCGGGCAGATCACTGCCTCATTTGAGGATAACTATGTGGTCCAATATGCAATCGCATTTCGGTTATGCGGACCGCATAGCTGTCGCATTGTTGCCTTTTATTTTTTGGAGGGAATTTATGTGACGCACTATGCGATCCCATAACGTGTATGCGGACCGCATAGTGGTCGCATACCTGGGCAGATTATTTTCGATTTTGGCCCATCTTGAGGGCCATTTTGCGGTCAATTCTGCGGACCGCATGTCACGAATGCGATCGCATTCCTGACCGTATTCTTGTGTCGGGCCCCTATTTTCCTAATTTTAAAACCCAATCCCAGTTCATTAAAACACCCCTCCCCTTCATTTTTAACCATTTTCTGAAAAAAAATTAGAGAGAGGGGAGAGAGGGTTCTTGAGAGAGAAAACTTCATCTTTATCAATTGGATTTTTAAAGTCACTCAGGCCTGGAAATTTCGAGTAATCATCTTCTTCTTCATTCTAACAGGTAAGGGTTGGGGGAAAAATAGTAAATTTCGCCCAGTTCACGGCTAATTTTTGGAGAAAATTTTATCAAGGTTTGGGTACTCGGGTAAATCTCAGCACGGCTTTCCATCCGCAGACTGATGGTTAGGCAGAGCGAATTATTCAGACGCTTGAAGATATGTTACGGGCTTGTGTGTTGGACTTCAAGGGTAGTTGGGATGATCATTTACCTCTTATCTAATTTTCTTACAGTAACAACTTTCACGCTAGTATTCAGATGGCCCCATTCGAGGAATTATACGGAAGAAGGCGTAGATCTCCGATTAGGTGGTTTGAGGTTGGCGAGGCAGAATTGTTAGGGCCAGATCTTGTGCACCAGGCGTTGGAAAAAGTCAGAGTCATTCAAGAGAGGATGAAAACCGCTCAGAGACGTCAATAATCCTATGCGGACGTTCGTCGAAGAGAATTGGAATTCCAAGTAGATGATTGGGTATTCTTGAAGGTATCTCCCATGAAGGGAGTGATGCGGTTTGGGAAGAAAGGGAAATTGAGCCCAAGGTATCCCCCTGAATTGTCATTAGTGCACCCGGTGTTCCACGTATCTATGGTGAAGAAAGTGGTTGGAGATCCATCAGTCATTGTGCCAGTTTAGGCTATTGAGGTTAATGAAGAACTATAGTATGAAGAAGTTCCGGTTTCTATTCTTGATAGACAAGTCCATAGATTGAGGAACAATGAAATTGCTTCGGTTAAAGTATTGTGGCAAAGTCAGCACGTTGAGGAAGCCACGTGGGAAGCGGAAAATGAGATGAAAGAAAAATAGCCTCATCTGTTTGAATAAGTCTAGTAGTGTTCGTCCGATCTATCATCTCTAAGCAAGTTATACTTTATGTTCAATTTTGTGCAAAAGCACCCCATCTTCCCCTAATTGCCTTATTGTTGTAAATTCCCAATGTGTGTTGAAACTGAACCGCTGTTAGTATTTGGGTAGTGTGCAACCCTTGAAGTAAATGAAAGTTTTGTGGAACGTATGTGTTAGGCAAGTGATTAATAGTAGTGTAGGTTGGTAATGAATA
This sequence comes from Nicotiana knightiana, assembly GCA_005239525.1. Lineage (NCBI taxonomy): Eukaryota > Viridiplantae > Streptophyta > Magnoliopsida > Solanales > Solanaceae > Nicotiana > Nicotiana knightiana. Next base: position 124,396 of record ML427987.1, read on the forward strand.
ATTGAAATGAATATAGTATATTGAGGTGATTGGGTTGTATGGGACACATTAAAATAATCAAGTTATGTGCAAGAATGTGAATCATGTGCAAATTTGTGGTATAAGAAGAAAAAGCTATGTGTAGTTGACGAAATAATTGAAATATTTGCAAATTGTTGAGGTAACAATGTTGTGTGTGAGTTATTGTGTGATTAAAGCTGTGTAATGGTGCTTGGAAATGTGTTCGGGGGCTCTCTGACAGGTAGATAGGTCTAATTAGAAAGGGAACTCTGGCAAAATTTTTCTGGAATATTGGAGTTAGTGAAAATCTGGAAGTTGCATATCATGCTTTCAAAACTAATTGATTTCCAAAATCCTCATTCGAGGATGAATGTTTTTTTTGGGGGGGGGGGGATGTAGACCCGTAAACTTTTCTTAATTAAAATATGCCCGAATGAGTCCCCGAGTTGTTTTATTGTGGAAATTTTTAAAACGGGCCTAAATTGAGTAAAAAGTACCCCGGGACTTAAAGAATAAAATTTTCCAGAAAATGGGAGTTATGCGACGCACTATGCGATCACATAACGTGTATGTGGACCGCATAATGGTTGCATACACGGGCAGATCACTGCCCCATTTGAAGACAACTATGCGGTCCAATATGCGATCACATTTCGGTTCTGCGGACCGCATAGCTGTCGCATTATTGCCTTTGATTTTTGGGAGGGAAGTTATGCGACGCACTATGAGATCCCATAACGTGTATGCGGACCGCATAGTGGTCGCATACCTGGGCAGATTATTTTCGATTTTGGCCCATCTTGAGGGCCATTTTGCGGTCGATTCTGCGGACCGCATGTCAGGAATGCGATCGCATTCCTGACCGTATTCTTGTGTCGGGCCCCTATTTTCCTAATTTTAAAACCCAATCCCAGTTCATTAAAATACCCCTCCCCTTCATTTTTAACCATTTTCTGAAAAAAAATTAGAGAGAGGGGAGAGAGGGTTCTTGAGAGAGAAAACTTCATCTTTATCAATTGGATTTTCAAAGTCACTCAGGCCTGGAAATTTCGAGTAATCATCTTTTTCTTCATTCTAATAGGTAAGAAATCCCAATCCCCTTCCATTGGTTTTCAGGTTTTAAACAAAAGGGGACTCTCATGAATTGATTCTTGAAAACATAAGTTGATACCGTGCATGCATGATCATTAATGTCCATAATCTAGTAAGAGGAAGTGGGTTGGGGTAAAGTTCACAAAGAAGGGGTGGTAATGTAATGATGTCACATAGCATTCGATAAAATACTTAAAAAAGTTCAAATTGTATGCATGATTCCCAGTTCTGAGTGAATATGTTTAATTGTGAACTAGATTGACGGTACTAGCCGGTTCGGTGATTTGTGAGTAAAAGTTAAAAAGGGATTTTGACCCCAAGTATGTATGACTAACTTTAACCTTTGTGGAATCCCTTTGTTGGGTCCGAGTATACGGTATGTGTACCTTGTTTGAAAATATGTGAAGTGATTGTTCAAATGTGTTGATACGTAAGATTCTATTATCTAGTTGTCCTAGTTGATTGTCATACTACCGTGCTATATGAGATTATGAAAAGTGTTTTGATGTTCCTATCTTATTATGTGCAAAGATCGTAAATACTCGAGGGTATCGATATGAAAGTATGTGTTAATGAATGAAAGAATGTTAATGTGCCCAAGTGTGGGAATGTATATGATGGCTAAAAACCGTGCGTGGTAAGTAATGAGAAAGGGTATTGTGAAATGATGTAAATGAGTTGAACGATTATGGCAACACAGTGTACATGAATTACTGTTTGGTGAGAGTCATTGTTCCTTGAGCTCAAATAGCGAATTGTTGATATGAACTTGTGTTCCTTGAAAGGAAGAATTCTTGTGACTTGATTGTTTGTGGTTGTTGCTACGAAATATGATTGTCGGGTGGGATCGGGTTGCGCACCACAACACGAACTAATAAGGATAATGAGATGTGAGGTAATAAGAATGGCTGAGGTAATAAGGGAGGCCTAGGTAATAAGGATGGAATGCGATCATTATCACCATTTAAATGAAAATCTATGAAACTTGATGAGATGTGAGGTAATAAGGGTGGCCGAGGTAATAAGGATGGAATGTGATCATTATCACTATTGAAATGAAAATCGAAAAAACTCTTGAATATGGTGATGTTGAAAGGGTAAAAAGAGAGATTGTGAAACTTGTTGATTGTGGTTGCTTCTTTCCACGTGCATTGATTGATTGGATCTATTACTGTTTCTTACTTGTGTATTGTTGATTGTACTTGGGATAAAGTTTGTTCATACATACTAGTACTATTCCACAGTAATAACGTCCCTTTTGCTGGGGGCGCTACATTTTCTTATATGAATGTAGGTGGTTCTACAGCAGGTAATTCAGCCCACCGTCACTAGTGCCTCCTCTCCTTTCCGTCAGCTGTTCTGTGAGCCCCACTTCTTCCCGGGGCCACGTGTGGCTCATGTCGCCTTATTTTGAGTTTATTGTATAGTGGAAGGTGTAGCCGGGGTCTTGTTGCCGACAAGTATTATATAAATTATTTGTATTCGTAGAGGCTCCGTAGACACAATGTGGGTAATGTACATGTGTATTTTGGGTAGTAAGCGTACGGTTCGGAATCGTGGTCCACGTTGGTAAATATTGTAAGTATTTTGTAAGCATTTGGTATCCTATGTTGGTAATGATAAAAAGTAGAAATGAATTCAAGTTGTAAGTTTATGCTTAAGTTGTAAATGGCTATTTCACATGAATAACGTATATTGAAATCACGGGGTAACGCATGGGTTAAGAAAGGAAAATCAGGTTCGCTTGACCGGGTTCATTCGGTTAGGCGCCGGTCTCGTCCCTCGATTTTGGCGCGTGACCATTTCTCGGACTTGGGACCTTAGAATTTGATTCCGAGTATACGCCCAGGTCCAGTATTTTCCCGCGGACCCTCCAGGACCGTCAAATCACGGGCCCGGGTCCGTTTACCAGAAATGTTGACCAAAGTTAACTTTATTCAATTAATTATCCTAAATTCAACTGTTTAACACATTTCCACATAAAGGCTTCCCGGCTACGCGCTCGGGCTGCGCACACACATTGAGGTGAGATTAACGGAGGCTTTCGGGGCCTCGAAACATAGTTTTAGCTAAATTTACACATGATGACCTTTTGGGTCATCACAATCTCCACCTCTAAAACAAAAATTTGTCCTCATACGGACATAGAAAGGTACCTGAATCGGGGAAAAGGTAGGGATATCGGCTCCGCATATCTATAACGACCTGGCCGGTCGTTCCGTGAGATTTACCCCGTTTCTCCTATTTCTGCATTTGTTATATATCGCTATCCTGTATTTGATGTGTTGGATCAGTTGGTTTGGGTCCGGAGTGGTTATGGTGAGAATATATGCATTTAGCCTTTTAAAGTAGCCTAATAGTTGAGAAAGTCAATTGAGAGTTGACTTATTGGTAAACGACCTCTGAATGCGGATTTTATGGCTCGGTTAGCTTCGTTAGGTGATTTGGGACTTAGGAGTTTGTTCAGAATATTTTTGTGATGTCCGGTGTAGAATTAGGCTTGCATTAGGGAAAGTTAGTTTTTGGCAATTTCCGGTTGGCAGTGGAAAATAGGCTATCGGGGTCGGAATGGAATTCTGGAAGTTGGAGAAGGTTTGTAATTTTATTTTGGTTATGTCTGCCAAACTTCAGGTCAATCGTAGGTGTTTTGGTTGGTTTCGGCATAGTTGGCGAAATTTGGAAGTTTCAAAGTTCTTAGGCTTGAATTTGATATAAATTTGGTGTTTCCGTGTTGTTTTTGGTGTTACAAAGGCTTGACTAAGTTTGAATGATGTTATGGGATATGTTGGTATGTTTGGTTGAGGTCTGAAGGTCCTCAAGTATGTTTCGGATGGTTAACAGATTGATTTTGAGTTTTGGAACTTCGCTGGTGTTTCTGCAGCAGAGTTTTACTCTATGCGTTCGCAGCAGAGGGCTCACGTTCGCATAGAGTGTTTGGTGGAAGGGTGCCAGTTGTTCTATGCATTCGCGGAAGAAGGGGTGCGAACGTGGAGTGTTATGCTGGGTGGTCATCGTGAACGCGGGGGTGTGGGAACGTTCGCTTAGAGTTGTGGGCATGTTGAGGACCTAGGGGTATTGGTCTATGCCTTCGCGTGTCAGGGGATGCGTTCGCGAAGGCCTGGGGTGGAAGTGCTTCGCGTTCGCGGGCTTGAGTTCGCGTTCGCGTAGAGTTAAATTAGGGGCCTGTTGGATTGTTCTATGCGAATGCGGTCATAGTGACGTGTTCACGATGAAGAAATTTTATTGCTGGGCAGAATGTTTAAAAAGGCCTGAGGTGCGAATTTGGCTTATATTTACTTCATTGTTGCATGCGAGTTGAGAGCTATTTGAGAGGGATTTGAAGGGAAATCAAGGGAAATCATTTGGAGGTAGGATTTTCAACTTCATAACTCGTTTTTATGTCAATTCCTAAGTGATTAAACCATAAAATTTCTGGAATTGAACCAAACTTGGGGAAGAAGGGTGCATGGAAAATTTATTTTTCTTTTGAGGATTTGAGTGGGCAATTGTGGTCCGATTTTACTGTTCTTCGTATGTATAGAATCGTGGGAGGACGAGGTTTCTAATGATGTAAAAAATTATCGAATTCCGAGACGTGGGCCCGGGGATCGGGTTTGGTCTAATTTCGAGATTCTTGTATAATTGGATAAATTTCAATTGGGTTGAGTTCCTTTGATATATATTGATAATGTCAACTGGTTTTGGCCAGATTCGGAGCAATGGGTGGCCAATTTGAGGGGCAAAAGAATAGAAGACTAGTTTTGTGGCCCGGTAGAGGTAAGTAATGGTCATAAATCTTGTCCTGAGGGTATGGAACCCCGAACTGTATTATTTTCTCACTGATTTTGGAATGGCGCACATGTCGGATGACGAGTATGTGGTGCGTACTGATTTTTGGATTGGACTAGGTCCTCTTCGCGGCGACTAATGAGTTACGTATTTACTCAAAACCTTATCTTAAATTATGTTCTAAAGATTTGTGAAATAATTGGGTTATAAGCCGTGTTTGGGTTCTCGTGCCGATCTATTTAGACCCTTTGAGGGCTTTTTACTGTTGTTTCCTCACTAATTGTTGATGATTTTACTCAGCATCATTGTGCGTACTGTTTTATTTGAAACTCAGCCTGATTTACACTACATGAGCATTAAAAATGATGTTTTCGGGTCGAGTACCCTATTTTACTAATTCGTCCGAGGGGCTTTTCGAGTGGTTCCACTGAGTGTGGCCGAGGGCCAAGAGTGATGGTGAGGTGCTGAGTGATATTAGCGCTTGGGCTGAAGGAGACCCTCCGGAGTCTGTACACACCCCTAGTGAGCGCACCGAGTGCGAGTGACGAGTGATTGAGAGGCTTGAGTGACTGTGAGGTGCTGAGTGATTGTGAGGTGCTGAGGGATTTTGAGGCATGCCCGAGGGGCTGATTATGAAACATGTTTTNGAATTGAACCAAACTTGGGGAAGAAGGGTGCATGGAAAATTTATTTTTCTTTTGAGGATTTGAGTGGGCAATTGTGGTCCGATTTTACTGTTCTTCGTATGTATAGAATCGTGGGAGGACGAGGTTTCTAATGATGTAAAAAATTATCGAATTCCGAGACGTGGGCCCGGGGATCGGGTTTGGTCTAATTTCGAGATTCTTGTATAATTGGATAAATTTCAATTGGGTTGAGTTCCTTTGATATATATTGATAATGTCAACTGGTTTTGGCCAGATTCGGAGCAATGGGTGGCCAATTTGAGGGGCAAAAGAATAGAAGACTAGTTTTGTGGCCCGGTAGAGGTAAGTAATGGTCATAAATCTTGTCCTGAGGGTATGGAACCCCGAACTGTATTATTTTCTCACTGATTTTGGAATGGCGCACATGTCGGATGACGAGTATGTGGTGCGTACTGATTTTTGGATTGGACTAGGTCCTCTTCGCGGCGACTAATGAGTTACGTATTTACTCAAAACCTTATCTTAAATTATGTTCTAAAGATTTGTGAAATAATTGGGTTATAAGCCGTGTTTGGGTTCTCGTGCCGATCTATTTAGACCCTTTGAGGGCTTTTTACTGTTGTTTCCTCACTAATTGTTGATGATTTTACTCAGCATCATTGTGCGTACTGTTTTATTTGAAACTCAGCCTGATTTACACTACATGAGCATTAAAAATGATGTTTTCGGGTCGAGTACCCTATTTTACTAATTC
>ML427989.1:5178-15551 GCA_005239525.1 Nicotiana knightiana
ATCTTTGGAGGAAACTTCCCTTTCTTTGGAGTCAATGCTGCAGAGTTCCTTCTAGCTCTTGCGCGATTCCTTTTTATTGCATCTGCCTTTTGCACGGTTGCTTTTGCACCTGTTTCCTAGTTCAAGCAAAGAACAATTTGTTAGTTTGAAACGGTGGTCGGTTTTGCGGCCTTGATTTTCAGCTGCTTGATCCCAGTTCTTTTGATGAAGATCTCAACCAACTGTTTGCTTGTTCGCTTGCTGGGGATTGGGTTTCCTCTCTAATCCCGGGGCCTTGGCTTTCCAGATTTCACGACGGCGATCGGTCACATGGGACCCGACATTTTATTTTTCCTTTGTAGTCTTTTCACTTGATTTTTCTTTGGATTTTCGGAGTATTGGGGAGGATTTTTGGCCCCTCAAATTCTGCTGCGGCGGCTAGTCGTGTGGGATTTAACTTTTCCACCATTATTGGCTTTTTTTTTTCTTTCCTGACTTCTCCTCCAACTGTAACTTTAGGTCGTTTGGAATATTTCAGCTTTTCAAACCGTGCCAAGATGGTTAGTCACGCGGGGCTCAACCTTTCAACTGCGATCGCCTATATAGGAACTTCAATTTGATTTCCTCCTTTCATGGCTTTGATTTTGAAGTATCGACCGCTTCGGCCAGTTGGGATTGACTCGACGCTCCTGACGAGGCTGGGTGCCCTCTGCATATCAGCCCGTGTCAAACGAAAGCCCTGTAAATCAGTCTTGCCATCTTTTCTTTGCCTTAGTTTCGGGACAGAGTTAGACCGAAAGGGATTCAAAAGAAAAATAAATGACAGAATGGACAACGAATTCAAACAAAAGGGGTCCCTTTCGGGGAAGGGAAAGAAGGACTTATCTGGAGTGCATGCGGACTTCAATGAACATGACATGCCCTTTGGACTGGATGCCTGATCCATGTAAACCGTTCGACTCTAAGAAATTCATCATAACTATTACCTCGAGATCTACAAAACTTGCCCCGGACTGTGTCTATATCAGTGATTCATTATCCTTTTCGATTAGTGGCGCCCTTTGCGACTTTTCACCAACTAACCTCTCTCATTTCTCTTCTTATCGTCGCCTTGTAGTGCTCTTTAAGAGTTTTCACTAACAAGACTCTCTCATTTTCAATTTCTCTACTCACCGTCGCCTTATAGTGCCCGTGTGGGTTTTCACCGATAAGACTCTCTCATTTTAATTTCTCTCATTGCTTGTATATGCTCCGAACAACTGTGTTTTCTAATTTTGGACATCTATGCCGATCGATCGGAAGGACTTGAACAGGGTTTTTGGTGAAAAGAGTTTGGATTGAGCTACAGCTTTGGAACCTTTCGTGTGTAAACGTTGTTGATCATAGCATTTGCCCCAACTTAAACTCTTGGGGAGATGTGAAATTTTTATTTTTGTGTGACTCAACCCCAGGGAGAGGTTTCCTACGTATCCTTTCGGAATCAAGTCGAACGCAGTTCAGGCAAAATCTTGTTTTTGTTTTGGTTTGGTGTTTTGTGTTTTGTTTTTTCTCTGTTTTGTTTTGTTTTCTCTTTCTTTTTCTTCCTTGTTCTCTCTCTTTTTTTTCTCTTTTTTTTTTTTTTTTTTTTTTTTTTTGCTTCTTTTTCCTCTTCTTTTTTTTTCATTTTTCAATCAATCAATTTTTCTTTTTCTTTTTTTGTTTTCCAATAACACTTTCGGGTTCCAAATAGGGTAATCAAAGAAGAGTAACCGGCTCAAAAGGTTTGCAAAAGGGTTAATGGTGTTTGGGTAGCGAGAATGAAAGCCTTCGTCATCCTAACCGGAGAACATTTAATGCTATATGGAGGATCAAACATAGTACCTTTTGACTGCACTTGCATTGACAGTTGTTTCAGGGATATTTTCTTCGAGCCCCAAATACAATGCACTCTTTTGACAGTACTCTGGTTGCAATGTATGGATCTTTCCAATCTGAACCAATTTTCCGTTGGCTATCCCAATTCATTGTTTTATTTCCTTGACCTTTGCATTCTGATTCTTGATTTGTTATTTCGAAGTCTGACAACGTTTTAGGATCTGTTGACTGCATCTGTGTTGACAGTTGTTTCAGGGACATTTCCTTCGATGTACCCCAAGTATAAACACACTCTTTTGGCAGTACTCTTGTAGTAGTGTATGGATCTTTTCCGATCTGAACCCATTTTCTTTGGTTATCCCGATTGTTTTATTTCGTTGATCTAACTTCATTTGCATTCTGACTCTTGATTCATTATTTCGGAGTCTGACAGCGTTTTAAGATCCGGGCATGAAGTCCGCAAGCATGTCATGTTATTGAAATCTGCATTTAAATAGAACTGAAAGTAGAGTAAGAAAGAGACAAGATTAAGAAAAGAGACATTCTTGGAAAAAGAAATATTAATTCCATTTGATATTTTTCATTTTTTTATTTATTTATTATTTTGATGATTTTTTTTTTTAGATAGAAGGGTTTACATCGGAAAGTAAGACAATAAATTAAAACATCCGGATCACACCCTGGGATAATCCGGAGGCAGAAAGGATAGCAAGACTAGCTACCGAGACTCCCATATGATGGGGGAACTTTAAGGCTTGGCGACCGTTTTTTTTTTGGCTTTTCTTCTGTCTCGGCAATGGCTTCAATGGCCTTCAGTGCCGGATCAAGTTCTTCATTTTCACAAATCATTCCGACCACCGGCCCAGTGTGAGCAGGCAGGGGATTGTTCATCATATTGGGGTCATCTTCATCCCTAAGCACTATTGCCTGGACCTCGATGAGATCTTCCACTGCTCTTTTGAGAGTCCAACAATCTTCAGTGTCATGCCCCACGGCTCCAGAGTGGTATTCACATTTAGCATCAGCCTGGTGCGATGGGGACTCGGGGTTCGGCCGGTTTGGGGCCACTGGCTGCAACATACCTAAACTGACCAACTTTTCGAGCAAGCTAGTGTAGGATTCACCAATAGGGGTGAACTGATTCTTTTTGAAAGGTTCTCTTGGGCGAGGATTGTATTGGGAAACATTTGATTGGGGATTATATGGAGCTTGGTAAAGATGGGCATTCCTGGAAAGTGGAGCTCGGTTTTGGGTATAATTTTGTGGTTATGATTAAGGTTGTGTGTTCATCACCGCATAGGGAAGCGGTGTCACGGCATATGCAACATCATCTTGATAGGGGTAATAGTGTTCTGGGATTTCAGGAAGCATATATGATTGGTTGAATGCCCTGTGGGCCCCTCTGAGCTTGAAGCCTCATAGCTCCCTCTTCTATATCGATTTTGTTCATCAAACCCTCCGAAACATCTCCCCAGTTTTTAGCCTTAAAAGCAGCTTGACTCAAAACTCGGCCCGTTTCTAAACCTCTTTCGACCATCTCCCCAATTTTTATAGTTTGAGCGAACGGTCTACCCATAGCAGACATCATATTCTGGAAGTAGTCTGCCTCTTGGGCCAGTAGGAAGATCGTAGCCATTTCTGCTTCGTCCATTGGAGGCTTTACCCTGGCGGCTTGCTCACGCCATTTAACAGCATATTCGCGAAAGCTTTCCGCAGTTTTCTTTTTCAAATTAGACAAAGAGTTCTTGTCAAGAGCGATGTCTACATTATATTGGAACTGGGGGACAAAGTCTCGGGCCAAATCGTCCCACCTATGCCAATGAGTAATTTCTTGATCCATATACCATTCAAAAGCGATCCCGGTAAGGCTTTCTTCGAAATAGGCCATCAGCAACTCTTCTTTTCCATCAGCACCTCTCAGCTGGTTACAATATCGTTTCAAGTGAGCCATCGGGTCTCCGTGCCCGTCATATTTTTCAAATTTTGGCGTCTTGAAACCAACTGGCAGGTGAACATGCGGAAACATGCATAAATCGTAGTAGGAGAAACTCTTCTGACCACTCAAACCCTATATGTTCTTTAAGCTTTGCTCTAAACTTCTCATCTTCCGAGCCATTTCTTCTGGCTCGGGGTTTCTCATTGTTTTTTGCTGACCCATGGGAGACTCATATTACGAGTGTTGAGGGTAAAAGTTCGGCTTGGACACTGTTGGTTGTGCCATGGTGAATATTGGTGGCACAGCGAACATTGTTGGCGGTGTCCTTGAATCTGGCGCCTGGGGGTGATCCGCAGAAGGCATTCCGGGGCCATTAGACGGCATTAGAGTGTGCCCACATGGGATAAGTGGGTTGGGCACAAGGATGTTCGAAAGCCCATCTGAACCGGGAATCACCTCAGGAAAACCAGGGATTACACTTGGCGTTTCCCTGCCGTTAGACCAGGCATCCCACATCTCCAACATGCGGCGACGCAACATTCTGTTTTCTTCAGCAGTTGCTGATTCCGGCTACGAAATAGCCGATGACGGGCTATCCTCAGGACCGATGATTGGCATATTACCGGCGGAGGCCATCTTTACCTTTGGACATTGTGAAGGATGGGAAACCGGACTACCAACAAAATCAACCACAAAAACCTGGCTAATTTTCACACCAAACAACCTTGTTAGTTTTGAGACATTTAACATATAGGAAATCGCATATTGGGATGCAATGCACCTAACAGTTAAACGCTTCTACAATGTGTTTGAACGGTTGCATGTTTCATCCCGGCCTTTAGATGTCACTTTCCAATTTTATCTCTCCTTTTTTTTGAATTTTTCATATCTCGATTTCTTTCCTTTCTCTTTTTGTTATTTCGCTCTTTATTTTTCTTATTTATTTTGTCACTCTTCTCTTTCTCTCTTTTTTTTAATTGATTTCTCTCTTTTCTTTATTTTTCACTCAATTTTTCTTTTTCTTATTTATTTATTTATTTATTTATTACTCAATTTATTTATAGCTATGATCGAATCCGATGGGGATTGCCTACGTATCATGACGCCGCATGAATCAGATCTTGCGTAGTTCGGGAAGATTAAGAATGTAGTAAATAAAGCTAACTCTTTTTTTTCGTTTATTTCATTTTTTTGAATTTTTTTTTGAACTCTTCCTTTTTTATAAAAAAATATTTTTGAATTTTGAATGTTGCCCCTAAATTTTCAAGAGAGGGACATTAAAGAAAGATTATCTAAAGGAGAAAAAGAATAATAATTTTTTTTTTTTTGAAGTAAGAAAAAAAATATTATTTCAACCCAAGTGTTTCTATATACACAGCTAACTCTTAGTCGAGAGTCAGTTTTTTTCCAAAACAAAACAAACTGTAACTATAGGTGAACAAGATGTGGCCTTCTAGGAAGGGTGTGCTCTAATGGATGTTAAGGAAACATGTGTGTTGATATTGATGATTCATGTATGAAAGGTGATTGGCAATCTTAATCGAAACTGACCAAGTCATTCTATTTAAGCTCATAATAACTTCTCTATATTTTCACCTAGTGAATTGTTGGTGAACAAAATATTAATAAACCACGAGGGTGCTTGGTTTCCCTGCAGTAAGAGTATTAATTAAATAAGTCCATAATAAAGTTAACATCAATCGGCAGAATAATGCAGCCTTTTATTGCGAAAATAACGGATTAATGGAACATTAACTACCAGTCCAATAGTAGTATAATTTTTCAAACTAGTTTAATTTAGAGGCAACGTCTTTCTTTATGACAAGTAGTAGTACCAATAATCAATTGTCCGCAAGAAATGACTTGAGTGTGTTGGCTGAACAATTTTCTACGTGAAAAACTTGATATCAATCTACGTGGACCTTGTCATATGGACAAACGCTAAACTGTACATCTATTTAAAGTATATAGCTGAATACTCCATTTACAGTCATACAATATGAAATTGAATAGTAATCTCTTTAATCCTCTATTTTTACTGCCCCTGGAACAGCAACTGCGTGCAATAAATTGCCTCAACTATGTACAAAAAGGAGAAAGCTTAGCTCCAAGCTGGTGCCAGTTGAGGCATTACAAGAATCAGAAATCCTCCTTATAGGCAAAGAGAATGAGCAACTGAAGTCATAAAATGGTGTGCACTTTCTGCCACTTTCCGCATTCCAAAAAGTGTTCAAGGGCTTTGGGGAATTCAAAGTATTAATTAAATATGTTGCTCGACAAAAAAGTAACAGCATCTTTAAAGAAATTCCACAGTACACGCTAGAAATTGCTCTCTTTTCAACATAATGTTAAACCATCTTGTCAGAAACAATTGAAGCATTTGAGAGGACCTTGGAAAGCTTTCAAAATAAGCCTGAAACATATCAATCTCTTCAATTTTGGCAGCAAAAGTTCACTTCTTCTAGCTGATTCATCAGCAACAACTAACACACATGTAGTTGCAGTAAGGCAAATTGAACAATCCAGATGTACTGGAAGCTGGATACCAACTCAACTTTACCTTCAAATGTGCAACTGCAGCTCTAAATACCAATAACCTGCAACTTAGAATTTCTGTCAAGATAAAGTCCAAACTGATAACAACAGCAGAAAATTTGTTGCTCAAACACCACAGATGGGCAGCTCAAAACAGTACACAAAATTGCTCTCAAACTGTGCAGAACTTACTGTCAAATGATCGTCCAAACACTAATTGTATGACTCAAAATTCAACTTTGGAATTGAGATACCAGTACAGATCTTCAAGTTGTAGATAAACTGGTGCACAAAATGTAGCTCAAACTGTGCACAACTGGGAGATCAAAATGTGCAGAAAATACGGACAAACTACTGCTCAAATTGATCATAACACAGCTAAACTCTGGCTAAAGCAAAATAATCAACCAAGAAAATTAAATCACATTCTTTCATCGCGTATAAGTTCAATTGTTACTTGTTTGAGGATAAACAAAGTTCAACAAATCATAATCTGGCTTGCCTCCCTGATTGCGTCATATGCAATGACCTCAAAGTGATTACTTCATATAGTTGTGACTTGTACTTTAAAATATTTTACTAAAAAAAAAAAAATAGCGTGTCATATGTGGTAGAAACTTGGAACTAGGATACTGCACCTACTATATTGAACACTACGGTAAAAAAAAACAAGATCATTCCCTTGGCTATCAAGATTAAAGGACATGATATATATACTTTCTCAGACAATTACCAAGTTGAGCCAGGGAATATGAAAATTGGCAACAAATTAAACAAACCTATTAGAAAAATAAATAAATAAATAAATAAAGACAAGTTGAGCGAGTCCAATCAACACAGGAGTACTGCACAGGCACAGTAGATCAAAACAAGTTTAGTTGGTCCTGCGGCACAGACACCCACTAGGCTGGAATTGAATCCGAACCTCGTTGAGCCACTCCAGCAAGCACTCATTTCAAAAGATCAATATGTAAGGCCGGAGATTAAATAAAAAAATGAATAAAGAAAAGTTAGCAGGCAAGAAGAATCTCTGCCTCTTGCTTTTGATGCGATAATTGGACGTGGAAGGGGAAATAACAATTCTACTAAGCACCACTCTAAGAGAGTGTTTAAGAGAATTCAAGCAAACACCATTAATGGACTGAAGCACGAAAACACACTTAATTCTTTCACCCAAACTAGTTATATTAGCCTCCACAGTTGTTAGATTGAGGTTCTTAAGTGCCCTGTTTAGCTCTGAGAACAATTCAGGTTGTGTCCTCCACAGTTGTACACACAGGAAACACAAGAAAGAGTTGCTCAAATACTGCTGAACTGATGTCCAAAACAATGCAGAAGTTGCACTTAAACTGTGCAGAATTGCAGCTCAAATGTGCAGAAATTTTCAGTTTTCAGTTCATCAGAAAAAATCAACTTAACTCCCAAACTAAAACCAAAACCAGGTTCAATAATTCAATCCTCTCGTTCAACAGTAGAGTAAGATGAATTTTTAGTTCAGAAACTTAGGTATCCAACCAAAATTTGACCAAACTACTCAATGAACTCAGCAGAAACCATACCAGAAATCACACCAAAAAAGTTCACACAAGCACTCAGTTCTTAAGTTAGGAATCGGGCCTAAAACTTGATCAGCTTCTCAAAACCTTGTATCAAACAGGCATGGCCAATAAGAATGCTATTAGATGCTGCCTAAAACAACTACAAACAATCTTGATGGAATTCTAGCAGAAACTGAACCAAAGTGCAAGTAGTTTTCTTCAAAACCTTTTAGAACTACCACACAATTTAGCTAAACAGATGCAGCAAGGGATTAGAGCTCCAACAGCTCAAACCATATTTTAGCTCAATATTCAGAAAATCAAGCGATAAGGAGCTTGAGTCGAATTCACGGACTCAACTCAGAAAGATCGAGTTGATGTTTAACAGAAACTCAATTCTCTCCAAAATTTCAGAAATCAGAGATGGAGCTCAGTTTTAAACTCAAAGAATCAAACATGTACTTAGAGAAAATCTGAAGCTATATTCTACAATTCAGTTTTAAACTCAATGAAACATTTTTTGAGATTTTGAAAAATTGTAGAAAATAAAAGGTAGAAATTATTTTTGTATTTTGATTTGTCCCCACTTTTTTTTATGAAGAAATATTTTTTGGGTTTTAATACTCATTTTTTTTTTTTTTGGAATTTCCTAAGAAAATACTCTCAAAGAAGGAATTAAAGGAAATTTTTTTTTTCGGATTTTCTTTTTATTGGGTTTTTTAATATTGGGGGCTGGAACCGATGAGGTATGCCTACGTATCTCACATCCGATGAGAATCAGACCCGCGTAGTTCTGCCAGTTTTGACGGAACCGGGGAATAGGACTTTTGAGAATATTCATTTATTTCCTATCTTTTAGATAGAGTTTCGGGATTTCAAATACTTATCCTCACTCTTGGCTATTTTCTTATTCTCTTTTTGTTTTATTTTCTTTCCTATTCTAGAAGCAGGTCAACATGCATGCCGAAACAAACCAAGGCCAAGTAGCAATGTAAGATGCATCAGGAGGGACTTTTATTTTGGGTTCACCTGTCCTAGACGGACCCAACCCCTGTGTTGAGTCCCCTAAGTCAAATGCACATGATGCAAAAAACGCACTTACTAGGGATCCGGCATGAGGTTATGTCATTCTAAGTTTGAATCCTGGGGTTTTATTCTAGTCCTAGGCTTACCCGAGCAGACAGCTCGAGCCGAGGTCGGGGCAGCGTACCGGGAATACAGAAGCGTCACCGGTTTTGCAACTTGTCCGTACCTCGTTCTAAAATTTGGATATGACTCTAACAGAAAAGAAGTCACACGAAGTGCACACTTCCCAGATGATTTAGAAGACTCAGAGAGAAGAGGGTTTCGGCACAATTTATATACAGTTCAGATAATATCAAAACAGTAAAAAGCGGCATTTAGCACATTAGGTTCCAACATGTAAAACCAGATAATAAAGCCAAATATAACAGTTATTCTAAGCTCGAATTCTTAAACCTCGAACCAGAGATTCTGGGTTCAATATTCCCCAGCAGAGTCGCCAGAGCTGTCACACCTCCTTTTTTACTACCCCCGGATTGATGAAGGGTAATAGGGGAGTTTTTCCAATTAAAGTGATATTATTCAGATTTGAGATTTATTTTAGTTTTCAGAGTCACCACCCGGATTTTTTACTGTGTTCCGGGACACCATTTATTTATTGAAATCCCAAACCGAGAAAATTTGGACTCTGTTTTAATTTGTCTGCGACCAGAAATCCAAGTAAGGAATTTTGTTAACCCGGGAGAAGGTGTTAGGCATTCCCGAGTTCCGTGGTTCTAGCACGGTCGCTAAACTATTAATATTTGGCCTAAATTATCTGATTATTTACATATTTTTAGCCTATTATGCATTTTATCTTTTTAATTTTTAGCCGCTTTTAGTATTTATGGATTTATGTTAAAACAAGTCACAATGACGTGCACTTGTCATTTTTGGACACATTATAACTGCGCCGCATGAAATGCACCCGCAATTACAATGTGTGATTTTTATTATAATTTGAGTTTGAAGACGGGGACATGAGTTGCCACACCAGAGTGTAGATTACGTAGTCAAGACTATGGTCGTGACGGTTTTATAGTGCTTATTTGAGGTGATGTTTGATTGTTCTTTATGTTTTCTATTTGAAGGAGCATTTTAGTTTTAAGATCAATTAGGACATTTATGGATTTATCTTACACAAGTCACGATGGCGTGCACTTGTTGTTTTTGAACACATGGCAACCACGTTACATGAAATGCACCCGTGGTTGCTATGTGTATTTTTTTATTAATTGTTTAGAGTTGAGGGTCGGGGGTATGAGTTGCCACACCCGAGTGTAGATTATGTAATCATGACTATGGTCACGATCATTTAATTGCCTATTTGAGGCAAAACTGTTATTTTCGTAAGTTCTTTGTCTTTTTCTAAATTACTTATAGTATTAACCTAAGAGGTAATTTTAGATTACGAAGTATTGTGAGTTCAAAATCTTCTAGGACTAAGTGAACTAGTCTAAGGGTGAGAG
>ML427993.1:0-25344 GCA_005239525.1 Nicotiana knightiana
AAAATCCTATATTACTTGTCGACAACGTACACTTGCGTGTGCATTGGGAAATCAACCAACAGGAGATATCTTCAAGAACACCCAATCATCTACTTGAAATTCCAAATCCCTACGACGAACGTCCGCATAGGATTTCTAGTGACTCTGAGCAGTTTTCATCCTCTCCTGAATGAATCTAACCTTTTCCAAAGCCTGCTGAATGAGATCCAGCCTTAGCAATTCTGCTTAACCAACTTCGAACCATCCAATCAGAGACCTACACCTTCTTCCGTACAATGCCTCAAATGGGGCCATCTGAATACTAGTGTGGAAGCCGTTATTGTAAGCAAACTCTATAAGCGGCAAGTGATCATCCCAGCTACCCTTGAAATCTAAAACACAAGCTCGTAACATATCCTCAAGCGTTTGAATAGTCCGCTCCGCTTGATCGTCCGTCTGTGGGTGGAAAGTTGTGCTGAGATTTACCTGAGTACCCAAACCTTGATGAAATTTCCTCCGAAAGTTAGTTGTGAAATGGGCCCCTCGATCCGAGATAATAGAAACTGGAGTTCCATGGAGTCTGACTATTTCCTTGATATACAACTGAGCGTATTGTTCTGCAGTATCGGTGGACTTGACTGGCAAGAAGTGAGCTGATTTCGTGAGTCGATCCACTATCACCCAAATTGAGTCAAACTTGCGCTGAGTGCGGGGTAACCCTACCACAAAGTCCATATTGACCATCTCCCATTTCCATATTGGTATTTCCATAAGCTGCGTCAACCCACCGGGCCTCTGATGCTCGACTTTCACCTGCTGACAATTCGGACACCTAGCCACAAAGTCCGCCACACCCCTCTTCATACTATTCCACCAATAAATCTCTTTGAGATCATGATACATCTTCGTAGAGCCTAGATGTACTGAATACCTGCAATTGTGAGCCTCTGCCATTACCCTTTCCCGAAGATCATCCACGTCCAGAACACATAGCCTCCCTTGGCACCGCAAAACACCGTCATCATTGTCGAGCAAAAATGTCGAGGTCTTGTGATTCAGGATTGCCTCTCTAGACTGTACCAACGTTGGATCTCTGAATTTCTTTTCCTTGATTTCTGTTACAAGTGAAGATTCTACTCCATTACGCACCACGACATCCCCTTCGTCTGAGGTCGAAAGACAGACCTACAGACTAGCCAACTAATAAATCTCCCAAGCCAAAGACCTCTAATCTGCTTCCAAATGAGCCAAGCTACCCATGGACTTCCGACTAAGGGCGTCGGCCACCACATTCGCTTTCCTCGGATGGTACAAAATATTCATG
Organism: Nicotiana knightiana; assembly: GCA_005239525.1. Taxonomy (NCBI): domain Eukaryota; kingdom Viridiplantae; phylum Streptophyta; class Magnoliopsida; order Solanales; family Solanaceae; genus Nicotiana; species Nicotiana knightiana. The sequence goes on from ML427993.1 coordinate 1,304, forward strand.
TCATCATCCTTGAGCAACTCCAACCATCTTCGTTGCCTTAAGTTTAACTCATTCTGCTTGAATAATTATTGAAGACTCTTGTGTTCTATGAACACGTCCACATGGACCCGATAAGGATAATGCCGCCAGATCTTCAGTGCAAACACAACCGCTGTGAGCTCCAAATCATACGTCGGATAATTCTTCTCGTGATTCTTGAGTTGCCTAGAAGCATACGTTATAAACTTCCCGCACTGCATCAACACACACCCCAAACCAACCCTTGAAGCATCACAATAAACCATAAATCCCTTTGTACCCTCTGGAAGGGTCAACACCGGCGCCGAAGTCAATCTCAATTCCAATTCTTGAAAACTCTTTTCACAAGCATCGAACCACTGGAACTTTACTGCTTTCTGCGTCAACTTAGTCAGTGGGGAGGCAAGAGTAGAGAATCCCTCCACAAATCTTCGATAATACTCAGCTAGACCCAAGAAACTGCAAATCTCTATTGGGGGCGTGGGTCTAGGCCAATCCTTTACTGCTGCGATCTTTTGGGGATCAACCTGAATCCCTTCCCTGGAAACAACATGGCCCAAAAAGGTGACTCATTCTAGCCAAAAATCACATTTTGAAAACTTCGCATACAACTAGTGCTGATGAAGGGTCTGCAGAACTGCCCTGAGGTGATTAGCATGATCTTCCTGACTCCGAAAATAAACAAGGATGTCGTCAATGAAGACAATCACGAAGGAGTCAAGAAACGGTTTGAAAACCCGATTCATAAGATCCATAAAAGCTATTGGGGCATTGGTTAACCCAAAAGACATTACCTGAAATTCGAAGTGCCCATAACGGGTCCTGAAGGCGCTCTTAGGAATGTCCTGCTCCTTGATCTTCAACTAGTGATACTCGGACCGCAAATAAATCTTTGAGAAAAACCTAGCACCTTGCAACTGGTCGAACAAATCATCTATCCGAGGAAATGGATATCTGTTTTTGATAGTGACCTTGTAGAGCTGTCGATAATCAATACACATCCGAAGCGATCCATCCTTATTCCTGACAACAAGAACCGGTGCGCCCCAAGGCGACACGCTTGGCCGAATGAAGCCCTTTTTCAATAGATCTTTCAATTGTTCTTTCAACTCTTTCAGTTACTCTAGCGCCATCCTGTAGGGTGTAATAGATATTGGCTGCGTATCTGGCAATACATCAATCCCGAATTCAATCTCTCTATCTGGGGAAAATCCAGGAAGCTCATCTGGAAATACTTCTAGATACTCATTCACAACCGACACGGACTCGGGAGTAGGCACCTCTGAAGTGGTGTCCGCAACCCAGACCAAATGGTAGATACACCCTTCCTGATCATTTTTGAGGCCTTGAGGTAGGAAATAAATCTACCTCTCGGCATAACATCATTCCCCTTCCATTTGATAACTGGTTCGTTAGGAAACTCGAGCCTCATAATTCTGGTTCGGCAATCAAGTTTAGCAAAGCACGAGTAGAGCCAATGAATTCCCATGATAACATCAAAATCTACCATTCCTAGCTCAATAAGATCATTTGTGGTATCCCAACCACACACCATGACAACACAATTCCTATAGACTCGCACGGCCATAATAGAATCACCAACCGGAGTCGACATAGAGAACGACTCATGAAGCTATTCGGGTTCTATCCCAAAACTTGAAGCAATAAATGGAGTAACATAGGACAATGAAGACCCAGGATCAATAAGAGTATAAACATCATGCATTTGGACAGTCAGAATACCTGTGACGACATCTGGGGAAGCCCCCGCACTCTGGCAACCACTCAAAGCATAGAACCGACTGGGTCCCCCTCGACCCGGTGCTCCACCCCTAGCTGCACTGTGCCCTGCTGGAGCTAGAGGGTGTGCTAAAGATGTAGCAGCTGAAGAGCTGGATGGCTGAGCAGTACCCCTACCCGCACACTGATTGGGTGCGCGGCAGTCTCGCCGGATATGGCCTCTCTCTCCGCATCTATAGTACACAGGTATATCCAAGTAACAAGGCTCAGAATGAAACCTCCCGCACTTAGGGCATGGGGCCCTCCGCTGCTGCTGGAACCTTCCACCTGAACGACCTGACTGATCGAACCTCCTGCTATCTGAACCTGGTCTAAAGCGACCTATCTGCTGATAATTATGCCCTGATGACGGGGCACTAGCTGAGGACTGAGCATAGGACTAGGATGGCCTTGATGACCCTCTCTCGAGGGCTGATCTCCCACCTTCAACTGAACTCCCACGGTTGCCCGCTGACGAGGCCCTACTACCACTCTCTCTCTCCATCCTTATCTTCAACTTCCGAGCCTCTGTAGCCTAGGAGAATCACACGATCTTCCCATAATTCATATCCGAATGCAAGGCAGCTGTAGCAGCTTCATTAACAACTAAGGGACCAAGGCCCTGAACAAACCTCCGAACTCTAGCCTCCATAGTCGGCATCATGTGGATGGCATATTTGGATAGGTGCACAAACTCCATGTGGTATTCCCACACACTCATGTTGCCCTACTTAAGTACCTCAAACTCCACAGCACGGGATGCCATAGTCTCGGCAGGCAAGAAATGATTCATGAAGGCATCAACAAACTCATCCCACTTCACCGGAGGGATTCCCTCCCCGCGAGAACCCCCCCACATCTCAAACCACGAATATGCTGCTCCCTTTAGCCTATAGGAAGACAACTCAACCCCCTCTGTCTATGTAGCCTTCATAACCCAGAGAGTCTTGTACATTTTATCTATAAAGTCCTGAGGATCTGCCTCTTGGTCGGTGCCTGTGAACTCTGGAGGGGCTAACCGTAGAAACTGGTTGACTCTTGAACCTGAAGAATCCCCTTGCTCGATAGAGGGCGCAGGGGAAGCATGAGATCTTTGGTCCTGGGAGGCCACTAGTTGATTCAACATCTGAATAGCTCCCCTGAGGTCCCCATCAGAAATACCGGGACCGTAAGCTGGGTTTAAGGAGGGATCAGGAAGATGACTCTACAAAGATTAAAGTTAGCCATACATACCTTGAATCACAATTCCCCTTTAATTTTTTTATCACAAATCACCGGACCATCTAGAACCGTCAATCTATTCCACAATGTGACATATTTCACTTAGAATTAGGAACCATAAACATAACTCGAACTCATTTAGGTATTTTATCGAACGCTATGTGACCCCTTAGATTACTAACCCTCTTTTGAGCCAAAACCTGAGAATTAAAAGGAAATGGAGTGGGGACTCACCTCTTAGAGTGAAGAAGATGACAATTTCTCAATAACTTCCAGGCCCGAGTGATAGTGAAGAATCAATTTTGGGTGAAGATGTAACCTTCTCTCTCAAGAACTCTCTATTCCCTCTCTCTATTTTGTTTAGAAAATCATTAAAATGGAAGGAGGTAAGTGTTTTAATGAACTGGGGGTCGGGTATAAAAATTAAAATTTTAAATGTCCCGAAGCGGGAATGCGATCGTATTCCTGCTATGCGGTCCACATTCCTGTCGCATAAATGGCCCTCAAATGGGCCAAAAAAGAAATCGGACTGCCCAGGTATGCGACCACTATGCGGTCCGCATACCTGTTATGCGATCGCATCTTGTCCGTAGAAATGGAGGTGCAAGAATACGAAAGCTATGCGGTCCGCATTCCCAAAATGTGATCGCATCTTGGCCGCATAGATGTCCTCAAATTGGACAGCAGACTGTCCATGTATGAGACCACTATGAGGTCCGCATACCTGTTATGCAATCGCATAGTGCGTCGCATAACAACGCAATTCTGAAAAAATTTATCTTTTAAGTCTCGGGGTACTTTTTACTCAAAAAGGGTCCGTTTTAAGAATTTCTACAGTTATAACCAAACGGGGGCCTATTTGGGAATTATTTTTAGCCATGAAATTTTATGGGTCTTTACATAGGGCAGCGGCTTCTGAGGCCGAGCAGCTCAGACTTGAGAGGTACAAGAATCACCCACCTACTTTCAGTGGACTAGCTTTAGATGAAGCTCTGGTATTTCTTGAGGAGTGTCATCGTATTCTGTGCACTATGGGCATCGTGGAGACCAGTGGGGTTTCTTCCACTACTTTCCAGTTGAGGGGAGCGGCATATCAGTAGTGGCGGGCCTATGAGCTGAGTAGTCCGAACGAGGCACCCTCACTCACTTGGACTAAGTTTTTAGAGATGTTTCTTCGAGAGTATGTCCCTCAGAGTCTCAGGGATACTTGCCGCACGGAGTTCGAGCAGTTGCGCCAGGGTACTATCAATGTACTATGAGTTCCCATGTCTATGTATCTACTCCTGTGGGAGACTCTCTAGTTGTGGACCGCGTATATCGGTCATGTTTGATTTCTCTTAGTGGTTTTGAGACCAGGGCTGATTTATTATTACTCAGCATGGTAGATTTTGATGTTATCTTGGGCATGGACTGGTTTTCACCCCATTATGCTATTCTTGATTGTCACGCTAAGACCGAGAAGCTGGCTATCCCAGGCTTGCCGATATTAGAGTGGAGAGGTACCTTAGAGTATACTCCCCGCAGGGTCATTTCATTTCTTAAGGCTCAGCGGATGGTTGAGAAGGGGTGTGATGCGTACTTGGCCTATGTGAGAGATGTCAGTGTTGATACCCCTCCAGTTGAGTCACTCCCAGTAGTAAGGGAATTTCCTGATGTATTCCCAGCTGATCTTCTAGGTATGCCGCCCGACAAAGATATTGATTTCAGTAGTGATTTGTTGCCGGGCACTCAGCCCATTTCTATCCCTCCTTACCGTATGGCTCCTCCTGAGTTGAAGGAGTTGAAGGAGTATTTATAGGAGTTTCTTGATAAGGGTTTCATTAGACCCAGTGTGTCACCTTGGGGCGTTCCAATATTAATTGTGAAGAAAAAGGATGGTTCTATGCGTATGTGTATTGATTATCAGCAGTTGAACAAGGTCACTGTGAAGAACAGGTATCCTTTTCCTCGCATTGATGATTTATTCGACCAACTACAGGGTTCCAGGGTATTCTCCAAGATTGAGTTGCGTTCTGACTATCATCAGTTGAAGATTCGGGGCCGGATATCCCGAAGACTGCCTTCAGGACCAGATATGGCCTCTATGAGTTTCTTGTTATTTCATTTGGGCTGACCAATGCCCCAGCAGCTTTTATGCATTTGGTGCATAGTGTTTTCCGGCCTTATCTTTATTCCTTCTTCATTGTGTTTATTGGAGACATCTTGGTGTATTCCCGATCACGGGAAGATCATGAGCAGCACTTGAGGACTGTGCTTCAAACTTTGAGGGAGAAGAGACTGTATGCAAAATTCTCTAAATGTGAGTTATGGCTTGACTCAGTGGAATTCTTGGGCCACATAGTGTCTTGGGATGGGATCAAGGTAGATCCGAAGAAGCTGGAGGCGGTGCAGAGTTGGCCTAGACCGTCATCAGCTAGGGAGATCCGCAGTTTCCTTGGTTTAGTTGAGTACTATCATCGTTTTATGGAGGGATTTTCATCCATTGCAGCACCGATGACCAGGTTGACACAAAAGAGTGCTCCGTTCAGGTGGACTGAGGAGTGTGAGGAGAGCTTTTAGAAGCTCAAGACAGCCCTGACTACAGCTCTAGTGTTAGTATTGCCTACAGGTTCAGGGTCCTATACCGTCTATTGTGATGCTTCGAGGATTGACCTCGGAGCGGTGTTGATGCAGGATGGTAGGGTGATTGCCTACGCATCCAGACAGTTGAAGGTACATGAGAAGAACTATCCAATTCATGATCTCGAGTTGGAAGCGATTGTTCACGCCCTGAAGATATGGCGTCATTATTTATACGATGTTCCCTATGAGATTTTTACTGATCACCGGAGTTGGCAGCATATATTCAAGTAGAAGGACCTCAAGTTTTGCTAGTGGAGATGGTTGGAGTTTCTAAAGGACTATGACATCACTATATTATACCACCCGGGGAAGGCCAATGTGGTGGCCGATGTCTTGAGTCGCGGGCGGAGAGTTTGGGAAGTTTGGCATATCTTCCAGAAGTTGAGAGGCCCTTAGCCTTAGATATTCAATCCTTAGCCAGTCAGTTCGTGAGGTTGAATCTTTCAGAGTCGTGTCGGTTTTTAGCTTGTGTGGTGGCTTAGTCTTCTCTTTATGACCACATTCGAGAGCACCAGTATGATGATCCCCACCTTCTGGTTCTTCAGGACAGGGTTCAGCGAGGTGTTTCTAGGGATGTGACAATAGGAGATGACGATGTGATGAGGATGCAGGGTCAGATCTGTGTGCCCAATGTGGATGGGCTTCGAGAGTTGATTTTTGAGGAGGCCCATAGCTCGCGGTATTCCATTCATCCGGGTACCACGAAGATGTAACAGGATCTAAGACAGCACTATTGGTGGAGAAGGATGAAAAAGGATATAGTAGAGTTTATGGCCAAGTGTCTCAACTGTCAGCAAGTCAAGTATGAGCATCAGAGATCGGAGGGTTACTTCAGCAGATTGAGCTTCCAGAGTGGAAGTGAGAGCGGATCACCATGGACTTCGTGGTTGGAATTCCTCGGACTTTGAAGAAGTTCGATGCTATTTGGGTGATTGTGGATCGGCTGACCAAGCCAGCCCATTTCATTCCGGTGTTGACTACATACTCCTCCGAGAGGTTGGGGGAGATTTATATCAGGGAGATTGTTCGCCTCCACGGTATTCCAGTATCTATCATTTCAGACAGAGGTACACAGTTCACTTCACGGTTCTGGAGAGCCGTTCAGCAGGAGCTAGGCACCAGTGTAGAGTTGAGTACAACCTTTCACCCTCAGACAGACAGGCAGTCAGAGCGCACGATTCAGATTCTCGAGGATATGCTTTGTGGCTATGTGATGGATTTTGGAGGGTCATGGGACCGATACTTGCCACTTGCATAGTTTGCTTATAATAACAACTACCAGTCTAGCATTCAGATGGCGCCGTATGAGGCTTTGTATGGTAGACGGTGCCGGTCCCCACTGGGATGGTTTGAGCTGCGCGAGGCCCGATTGTTGGGTACAGATTTGGTCCAGGATTCCCTGGACAAGGTGAAGGTCATTCAGGAGAGACTTCGCGTAGCTCAGTCTACGCAGAAGAGTTATGCGGGCCGGAAGGTTCGAGATTTGGCATTTATGGCTGGAGATCGGGAATTAGGGAATTTTGTAAAAATCCTATCTTTACCTCGAATTGAGGTCGGATTTTGAAACTAATTGTACATTCGGGCTCGTGGGTGAATGGGTAAACATAATTTGGTCCGAACCCCGAGTTTGGACCAAGCGTGTAACGACCTGATAGGTCGTTTTGAGATTTAGTGCCCCGATCCCCTAATAATTGTTATTCCCATGTGTATTTCTGCTTTTGGGACTTGTCGGAACGTTGAGTGGTGAAATTTGGAGAATTTTTGGACATATAGTCCTTATATGTGAGTTTAAACTTTAGAAATCGGACTGTAGTTGGAACTGTAGGAAGACGGGCCCGAAATGGGATTCCGTCGACTCCGTTAGCTCCGTTTCGTGATTTCGGAGTTAGGAGCGTGTTCGGAACGTGTTTTCGAGGTCTGTAGTAGATTTAGGCTTGATTGGCGAAAGTTAGAATTTTGGCGATTTTGATCGATAGGTGAAATGTTGATATCAGACTCAGAATGGAATTCCGAGAGTGGGTGTAGGTCCGTTGTGTCATTTGTGACCTGTGTGTAAAATTTGAGGTCATTTGGACTAGTTTTGACGTGTTTCAGCATCGGTCGTAGATTTTGGAATTTTCATAAGTCCTTAGGCTTGAATCCATGTATAATTGGTGACTTTAACGTTATGTGATGTGTTTTTGAGGCTCGGCTAAGTTTGAATGAGGTATTAGGACTTGTTGGTAAGTTCGGTTGAGGTCCCGGGGGCCTCGGGTGTATTTCGGATGCTCAAAAGGGCATTTTTAGCCCTTGGGAGTTTGCTGGTTTTTCTGGTTTTACAGCATCAGTCATTTGTTCATTGCGATCACGTGGATGAATCCGCGATCGCGTAGAGTAAAGTTGAGGCAGGAAAATTTTTGTTATATACAATCGCGTAAAAACGTTTGCGATCGCATAGGTTGGGCAGCCTTGACTTGTGCGTTTGCATGGGTGTGTGTGCATTTGCATAGAGGAGTCTTAGGCTGCAGGGATTTGGGTGTTACTCTACGCGGTCGCGTGAAGCCAACCGCGATCGCGTAGGTTTAGTTGGTCGAGGTCCACGATAGCGAGCAGGACCCTGCGTTCGCGTAGGGGAAAAGAGTGGTGTGTGTGGATTACTCTCTGCGATCGCGATCGCGATTGGGTGTCCGCGATCGCACTGAAGAATAACTTGGCAGAACATTAAGTACCCAAAATCGAGGGTTTGAACCATTTTTAATATTTTGAAGTTGGGGATCGGGAGAGTGCGATTTTTGGGGAGATTTTCATCTGGGAAATTTAGGTAAGTGATTCCTACTCGGTTTAGACTAGTTTCCATGATTATACTCGTTAATCTACCCCTTTAAATTCGAATTTTTGGTGGAGAAATTGGGGAAAAATTGGATAAGGTTCCTAGGCCTAATTCTTGAGTTTTGATCGAGATTTTGATATACGATTTGAGTAATTCTTGTATGGTTAGAATCGTGATTGAATGGGTATCCGGAATTTATAATTTTTACCCGATTCCGAGACGTGGGCCCGGGGGACTTTTGGGAAAATTTTCCTAATTTTGCGTATTAGCTTCGAACTTATTAGCTATTTTGATTCCTTATAGTGATATTTACATTATGCAATCGAATTGAATAGATTTGGGTCATTTAGAGTTGGATACTCGTGGCAAGAGCGTGGTTTTGCGTTGAGTAGCGCAGTCGAGGTAAGAGGTTGCCTAACTCTGTGTTGGGGACTTTTGTTGATACCCAATTTTTTTTATATTTTTTTTAATATGCATAAATACATTCAAAATATCATATATAAGCATACACAAGGCTTTTAAAAAAATTCCATAATTTTAAGGGTTTAAATTGATTTATTTTCTCCCCTTTTTATTCATAAAATCCAATAATTATTTCCAAAATTATTGTTATGATGATTTATTAATTCAACTTCTATACATATGCCAAATGTAATTAATATAATTTTTATGCATTTTTATAATTACATTTGGTATTTTTCAAGCTAAATTTCATATAATTGCAAGGTTAGCCCATTTTAATGTATAATTATATCTTATACATGTAAAATTAGCCTCTATATTTTTAAAATGATAATTATACATTTTTAATCATTTTGATATAGAAAATTATCCTCAGAAAAATTATTTATTTATTTATTAAAATCAAAATAGGGAAATTGGCTATTTAAATCATAACCAAATTTGGCCTTCAAATTATAGCCCAAAGTGAGCCCACTCCTAAACCAATTTCCTACCTAATTACCCGACCCAGCTCCTATAAACTCCTGCCAAAACCCGGAACCCATTTACCCGGTCTAATCATGACCGTTGATCTCCCAGATCAACAGTCCAAATAAACCTTTTCATTTTTAATTCCTAAAGACCCCTAACCCTGATTCATTCCCAAACCCCCGCCGCCATTAGATTCTCTCATCTCTCTCAATTCTCTCTGCTAACGTAAGCTCTCACCTGTCGTTGCTTTGCCGGTAACCATGGTGGTCTCACCACCACCCCCAGCCTATGGCTCTCCTTCTACGCCGGGTATCACCACCTTGAGGCCCTTAGAGGAGCCAGAAGGCGGTTCACTCACCCCATGAGTTCTCATGCAATTTTCTGCCACCTCCGGCCGTCTGAGTAAGATCTATGACCTTTGGGTTAAAGCCAGTAACATTTTTAAGGCTTTCTTATCTTTTTCTGGGTTCTCTTCGAAACCGTAGTTCTTTAAATCTTCCGATCATTTTAGATCTGTAACAGATTTATACCTATTATGAGTTCTTTCCATGTTTTCTTTAAAGTCTTTTCAGGTTCCTAAATGATTTTCCGATTTTTGAACTAAGGTTTCCAAAATCCCTTTCAAAACTGTTCTTTTTCTGGTTTCTCAGCATTATTTTATGATTCTACCGTGTTTAAACATTATGTGAGTTTTCCCCCATCTTGTCTGATTCATTTCTGTTAAAAAAAACCCAAAGTTCTCGGTTTCAATCTGTGGTTCTGAGTTTGTTTGCGATAATATGTTTACATGTTCTATTATGTTTACTGTGTTCTCATGAATACTTCATGATTTTACCCCATGTTTGCCTATTAGGGTTTCTGGATTCGACTTCATGTCTATGCTGTGATTCGTACTGTGCTCTATACGAATCCCTAATTCTATATGATTTTACCTTACTAGTCTTCCTATGGTTCTGATTGTTGTCTATTATATGTTTATTGCACTTATTCTCATAATATTATGACAGATCAGTGCTATCTTTTCTATTTGTGAATCCCTGAATCTCTATGATTGATACGTCACTAATTTTGCATAATGTTCGCTACTGGTTTTTGAGTATTTCCTTAATTAAGACGTGCTAATTTAATGTTTCTCTTTGTTTGTATCACGCCTATCCCGCTAATGTGTGATATTCCCCTTGATTGATATTGATTTCCTGTAATTAGAACCTCACTCGAGGGTTTCCTTATTGATTTCCAGAATATAAATTATTTCTTACCTTCTTTTCATAAATGATTTGCTGTAAAATTAATTCACATATATTTTCCTTAAAATAGAATTCTGAACTGGCCTTACTTACATGTGATATACCTATACCATACATATACTACTTCCTTATTGTGTCAAAATCAACTTTACATAATTCCTTTCCTTATTTGTCACTGCTTATTACCGTTTGAGTATGACTCCTTAATCAAAGGAAGTCTTTTACCAATTTGATTCCAATTGATTGCTTACTCCCCTAATTACTGCTGAAATTGTTATTTTACCTTATTGTTCCGCATGTCTTAAAATATAAATACCTCTACTCACTCCTTAACACAGACACGAACAATACAATTTTCTGAACTCTCTTACACACACATAATCTCTTGTTTCTCCTGTTGTTTACTTGCTACTCAGTCGGCTAAAAGCCAAGACTGAGTGATTATACTGTTCTATTGCTCTACACACTACTTCTGTACTTCTCTTCACTTTATTGCTCTCCACTTTGCTCATTCTTTAATTCAACTGGTATATTTTAAGTTTAAGTTTACAGCATCCAAAACAATATGTTTATGTTTTTATTATAATTCCTTTTGTTTCTCTTATGTTTCTACTTGTGGTTCTGCTGTTTACCTTGCAATTAGAATGCCTATTCTGTCTATGTGATTTCCCCTTTCCACCCTAGTTCAGCATGTCTATTGCTCTCTCTCTTACATGTCTCCACTACAATTCTGCCTTTCCCCTGATTCCCAACACTATAAGCATGTATTCATACCCCTAGTTACTATGTAATCCTGAACCCTTTCCCTGGACCTAATGTGTAACTCTGTTTAATCTAATGTTGTTAAGCTCCTGGCATGAACACTTTGTGATAGACTATTTCTATGACTATTTAAGTTCTGTAGTACTTCTCTGGTGTTAACCTTTGTGCTGATATGCTTTCACATATGAACTATTTGTCCCCAATTCCCCCTTTCCCTGTTTGTGACTGCTTCCTTGCACTATGCATGTTGATGTGGTTCTGAGTTGTTGATTGCCTTACCCTCTTCCCTTTCAACCTGTTTTTCACTAAAAGCAAAATCTTCTGTTCTCCAAAACTTATTTCAAACTACTCATTTTCAAACTGTTTTCCAACTCAACTCTTTCAAAACTATGTCAAGCACTTCCACTATACTCTTAGAAATTAGGTTCTGCCCCTCTTGTGTGAGCATTACCTTGGGACCCTTGAACTCCTTCTGAAATTTCACACACAAGAGTTGGCCTTTCCACACTGCACTTACTCTATCTTGGCTATAAAATCTGGGTGTGAGCATTGCCCGGGATCCTTTGAGATCCTTAGGGAACTCTGACACACCTGGATTATATGAAAGGCTGTGAACTAATGGCATTTGAGGCATTCTGGAGATTTTGGGCCTATCAGTAGGCTCCCTATAGTATAACTCCTTTTTCTTATTTCAATTATGTAATTTACGCAAATGGCCTGTAATAACTACTTGTAAACTACTCTGGGGATGGATAGTTGAAAGGGAAAGGGTGATTATGTATGCTTTAGCTATTAAAAGGGTAGAAAACATGTTATCAAGTTTATATTCCTACTTGCGCAATAGAGACCATGCTTAGGACTCATTTCATGCATTAGAGATCATGTTCCCTAGGACTTATACTTACTGTTTTCATCATGTCCATCTCACTATCATATCACTTAGATAATCCTGAGTTAAAATGTGCTAACAACCGTACTTTGCAATCATGCTCTATGCTGCCATGAACACTTAGAGATCCCGTTTAGAGTAAACAACACTAAAATAAACTACCACTCTTGCATCTTCTGAAATCATGCTTAATGTTGTAATTATTGTGCATTTAAAAATCCTGCTTAGGATTATGTATAGGCATCATTCTGCATCCCTATCTGTACGCTAGATATCATGTTTTAGGACTCATTCCCTGCCTAATTACCAATGCATGAAAAAGGACCTAAAATTGTTTTACCATGTCTCTAAACAACTAGTGATAATTCTGCATTTGATGCAAACCGTAAGTACATCTTGTTTAACCAAAACAACTCAAACAATTTCTTTAATAATCTGGGTAATTACTGAGCATCGTCCTACGCCTAGGCAAGCCTTAGGTAATTAAAGTTGTTAGAACTGGAAATATGTCTATTTATGTAGGCTGCTTAATTATCAATAGGATAAAATCAGTAAGTAAAACTGATTAAGACTTTCTCTCTGAGTGGTGCAATAAATCTGTCTTTGTTATATTATCATTTAGATGCCATGTTTTAGGATCTGAATCAAAAGACCTTAACTGTGTATGAGTCATGCTGCCTATTTGCATTAGTTGTGGAGGTATACTTGTTCCTTTTCTCTGCTTTTCTGTGTTTCCCCTTAATTGCAGTCCTACATGTTCTTATATGTCGCCTTAGTATTTTTCCTTCAAACCTGAGGGTCTGCCTAGAACATCCCTTATAGGATAGAAGTCCTAAATTCCTCCGGGACTAATAGAAAGGGATGGGTAACAGCATGCAATAGAGGTCGAGACCAACACTCGATTTAGTTACTTTCACGGGGTGGGAAAAGGGTAGAATAAGGATATGATGACCGGTGCGCTAAAACCACGTGAAGCCCCTCTTTGAGGAGTGATTACCGGGTATTGTACTGATGTGATCCATAAAAACCTAGGATACCCTTTGTATGCTTAGATCGTAATCCTTTTCAAAATCTAACCTTCTTTACTATTTTTTTTCAAACATCGGCATGCTAAAGACTTAAATCCCTTCTTATTTGAGCCTTTATTTGTTTGTTTGCTAAGTTGTACAAATTCACAAAAGTTGTTTGGCCGGGAATCACACTTGTGGATCCTGAGGGGTGCCTAACACCTTCCCCTTAGGATAACTTCAAGCCCTTACCCTATCTCTGGTTAACAACGTAGTTGTAAATGAACCCCTTTGGTGTCCTAACGCACCTTTAAAAATCGTTAGGTGGCGACTCTCAAAAACACAAACCCCTTTCCCAAAAGGAAAGAGTTGTCCCAACCGAATGTCATAAACCCGATCTCCGCGAGAAAAGAGGGGGGCGCGACAGCATGGCGACTCTGCTGGGGAAATCTGTCTAGGCTTTTACCATTTCAAATGGCTTTGTGAACTTGTCTTTACTTTTTTAATACCGGCGACCTTTCCCTTTCCCCTTTTTATGTTTAATTACTTTTCTATTTCCTTAAGCATTTATTTTTTCTTCAAAAATAAATGACATGCTATTTCTGTTTCCTGCCTCTGTAACCGTTTTTAAACTATAAACTGTTGTATTTACTGCTTTCCATAACGTGCAAATACACGACAACATGTTTTTAATGCTTATTTATTATTTCATAATCATGCTCAACATTCATACTCCACTCGTGCCAAACAAAATACTATAGCAACTCTTGATGAGTGCTTGCGCTCTTCTTATATTATTACCCCCTAAATTCGAAAAGGCTTATTTGCGGTAAAACTAGTGGATCAGCGGTGCAGTCGACGGTTCGTGCCTTCCCCCTTGAGTTTTCCACTCGAGGGTACCAGTCTAAAACCCCATAGAAACCTTACTCCATTATGTTATTTCATGCATCATGGTCAAACCTAGCCATGCTAAAGTGTGGTCCGCACGATAGCTTTTAATATTACCTTATACAAAAGTCCCCTGGGTTTCCTTAAACCCAAATGGACATCATCACGTTCTGTGCATTTATTCGGAGAACTAAATGCTTTATGCTAATTGTTGATGTTAAATAGTCGAGTCTGGGTGGGGGTAAGGACCTAACCTTCTTTGCCTTGCAGAAAAATGAGGCACGAAGTCCCCAGATTCGGCACGATCTCCAATATCCCTCCAAGATTGCTAAGTTGGTGGGAAGATTTACATTCTAGTGACAAAACTCTCGTCAGGAAATACTTGGGCAATCTACCATCTCTCATATAAATCCAGCCTAACAACATGATAATAGAGGCTGCTACCTGTTCTGGGATTGTGAAAGGTCTGTGTTCCGCTTTGGGGGCATTGAAATAACACCTTTGCTGGAGGAAATAGGAGAACTGGCTGGCTTAGTATGGGAAACCCCGGGGTTGCTAATGCCTGAAAACCGCACAGGCAAAGGTTTCCTCAAAATTATGGGTCTGAAGAAGAATGCAGAACTGGTATGCTTAAAGAAGTCATACATCCCTTTCGACTACTTGCACGAGAGGTAAGGTCACAACAAATCATACCGTACCTACCACGACGAGTTTCCCATTACATCCTCGGGACACATCCATCGTAGAGTATTCGTCTTCATGTTTTGCTTCTTGCGTTTGATTGTGTTTCCAATAAATAAGGAGAGAATCCAAACTAGATTGGCCATGGTAACCAAGACACTAATGGAAGGAACTGATGGGAAAAACTATTGTGCCCATGATCATTGCAGACATATATCGAGCCTTGGAAAAGTGTCAACGAGGGGAAAGGCACTTTGAAGGCTGCAATCTACTACTTTAGCTTTGGCTCATAGAACATCTCCGAAAGGGCGAGTACCAACAAGAAGTTCATCGAAGATTTTGGGATGATCACATCGCTTTCCATCATCCAAAGCGAATGAATTAGATCCCCGACATGTTTGCTCAGCCTGAGAACACCAAAGGATGGGTCGAGCTCTTTTGTAATCTGACTGAAGAACAGGTTCAGTGGTTGTTCGAGTGGTTTCCGATAGAGGAGTTCATCGCTCGTTCCAGAGATGCACCGTTCCTAATACTAATTGGTCTAAGAGGAACATACCCTTACGTCCCTCTTCGAGTTATGAGGCAAGCGAGTAGGAAGGAAGTCATACCCAAGGTCGACAAGATAAGTCATCTTCGAGCTGACTTCCAAAATGACGAGTGGTACTGAAAGATTATATGGAGAATGACACCATCGAGCCAGACAAATATCATGTCGGTTGTACCCCTTTCTATCCTTGTTGGTTGGCAGAAAATTGGGGTGGTCAGAGCGAGCCAGGGTTCGTCCAGGGCCACAGGGTTATAGATGAAAAGGCTGAGGCACAGGTCAAAAACAACCAGCTGCGCAAGAGGATCCATGAGTGTGAGGATGAGCACCGTGAAATACATGAGTCTAACAATAAACTGATCGGGGAATGGAAGGATATGGCTATTAGCACCAACAAAATGTTAGGGTATTTGGAGCGAGGCATAGTGGAGCTGGAGAAAAAATTTCTCAAAAGGATTGAAGACTGTCAAAAAGCTGGAGGGACCGATGGAGGACATCTAGCCAGAGCATATCTGTTGTTGGGGCTTTGCGAGTTGAGGGAGCTGTACGAGGGAATCAAGAATGCCGAGTCTGGGGAAGGTCCTTCTGGGACCAAGTAGCTAGGAATGTCTTTCTTTTTACTTATCAATGTAATAAGGTCAATGGCCATTAGTGACCTTTACTTCCTGTTTATTTAGTGTCATTTTGGGATTCGTCTATTTTTCTTATCAATATAATGAGGCATTTATCATCTTAAGTTCTCCAAATCAATTTGTCACTAGGCCTACCTCGGGCACAAAAGAGGTCCCCAAATTAGGACGCACTTTATATTCCCGCACTATGTGTTTAAATACCGCACTATGTCTTTCTATATTTATTTATTCCCCTCCCCAAAGGTTAGTTCGTGCACTCTGGCATCATCATCCTATCTTACAAGATCCATCGACCCTCTACCCTCTCCTCATCTTAGTCCTCCCAAAGGCAAGAACAAAAGCAAAAAGAAAATGGAAGATTCGGGCAATAGCAGAAATAAGAATGTGGTTGAACGGGTAGAGGCCACTGATGGCTAGGGTATTCGGCTTCATAATGAAACTGTGTCGTAGCTGGAACGGAAGTTGTTAAAATTCCAAGAAGAGCTTGATCAAGTTCGGAATCTGGAAAACCTGTCATTCTCCCTCTACGCCCCAAACGTCAACATCAAGAATCCTACACCTCCTCAAAACATCCCAAAGCAGCAAAATCATCCCAATGCTCATCATCACACCACCCCACCAAAGAACCAAACTCTTCCAGCACACTGCAATTCCTGCCATACTCCAAACAACACCCCACTGCTTATCCCAGAACCTTAGAACTACACAAATGACCATTTCCACACAGATGCTCCAGGTCACCATAAAAATCCCATCTACGTGGAGACTATGCCACACTCCACTCCCCCTATCACATACACACCTGAGTCTGATGAAAAGGACATGCTTATCAAGAACCTGGCTGAAGAACTTAGGAAGCTGACCAGCCGGGATCAAGGCGTCGAAGGAATCAAGGTAGTCAAAGGGTTGAACTATGAAGACCTCTGCATACAGCCCGATGTTGAACTCCTCGAGGGATACAAACCTCCTAAGTTTGAAATGTTTGATGGTACAGGTGATCCAAGGGTCCACCTGAGAACTTATTATGACAAGATGGTTGGAGTAGGGAACGATGAAAGGATCTGCATGAAGCTGTTCATGAGGAGATTGAAAGGAGATGCATTGTCTTGGTACATCAGCCAAGATCCCAAGAAATGGTTGAATTGGGTGAGCATGGCATCTGACTTTATGGACAGATTCAGTTTCAACACAAAGAACGCACCAGACATTTTCTATATTCAGAATTTGAAAAAGAATCTCACGGAGACATTTTGCGAGTATGCTACTCATTGGAGGTCCGAAGCTGCCAAGGTCAGACCCGCCTTAGAAGAGGAGCAGATGAAAAAGTTCTTTGTCCGGGCCCAGGACCCGCAGTACTATGAATGGTTGATGATGATTGAGAACCAAAAGTTATCCGACATTATCAAATTAGGTGAACGGATTGAAGAATGTATCAAGAGCGGTGATCACAAATTTTGAAGCCTTGCAAGCTACAAACAAGGCTTGGTAGTCTGGTGGTGTGTCTAAGAAAAGAGACGTGGGAGCCGTGATGGTTGCATAAAGAACCAACTCCCATCTCAAATACCAATCTTACCCAACACCTCCGCTCACATATCAACCAACCCCAAATTACCAAGCACCCTCATACCAAGCTCCACCACCAACTTATCAATCACCTCCACCACCGACATATCAACCTGCTTCACCCAGATACTCACAACCGGCTCCTGTCTACCACACGTACAATTCCCAACCATCTCATTACCACTCACCCCCTACCCGCCAAAACTTCCCTAGACCTCATCCTAATTTTGATCACAGACCTCCAAAACAGTATACCGCCCTCGCTGAACCCATCGACCAGCTGCATGAGAAGCTCAAAGCTGCTGGTTATGTCACCCCTATCCCTGTTGCAACCCCTGAGAATCCTTCTCAATGGGTCAAACAAAACAAGTCATGTGCATACCACTCCAGCATGAAGGGGCACACCATCGATGAGTGCCACTCTTTGAAGAACAAGATACAATCCCTGATTGACAACAAGGTCATCATGGCAAAGGAATCCGCTCCAAACATCTGCAACAGTCCTCTTCCGGACCATAAGGGTGGAGGCATCCACTTGATTGAAATAGAAGATGATTGGGACCCCGAAAGATCAATTGGGTTGATCGCAGAAGGCGATGATCCAAAGAAACCTGCAGTCACTCTCAACTTGATCATAGTCCAGATTCAACCGTCTGAGTATGCTGAGGTAAATATGTCCATGCCTCTTGAGTTTTAAGCAGCGTCACCTGAAAAGACACCAGTATCGATTGAAGTTGAGTTTGTGTCTCCGGAAAATGCACCCGCACCATTTGAGGTTGCAGTCTTGCCACCCTAGGCACATGTTCCATTCGAAGTGAGGGTAGCTGCGCCAATCACGGTGGGGATATAGACCGCACCACCTTTCTATACAGATGTTGTACCATGGTACTATACAGTCGAGGCGAGAAGGAAAGGCAAAGTCAATACTGAAGAAGCTGTTGCAGCGTAAGGTATGATAAGATTTGGTAGAGTCTATACCCCTGAACATCTAGATGAATCCAGCAGGCAGGCTTCCAATCAGCCTCCCATTATCGAGACAGGTCCAGACGACCTTTGGAGGAAAGTACAGGCCATGGATTATTCGGTCATCGACCAGTTGAACAAAACGTCAGCGCAAATATCCATCCTCTCTTTGCTGCAGAATTCCGATATGCACAGGAATGCTTTATTGAATGTGTTGAATGAAGCCTATGTTCCAAACAACATCACTAACGGAGAAATGGCTAATATGGTGGGCCAAGTGTTGGAGAGTCACAAGATCACTTTCCATGAGGACGAGCTACCTCCTGAAGGGCTGGGCCGTAACAAAGCACTACACATAATTGTGCAATGTGAAGATTATTTCATCACCAGAATCCTGATCGATGGGGATCCAGTCTTAACATATGTCCGTTGATAACATTCAAGAAATTGGGTAAAGGGCTACATGAGATAAAGGATGGAGCGATCAACGTGAAAGCCTTTGATGGATCTCAGAGGTCCACCATTGGTGAGATCAGCCTATGCTTGCAAATGGGGCCAAGCTGGTTCGAGGTGGACTTCCAAGTGATAGATGTGCCAGTGTCCTACAATCTGTTGTTGGGACGACCCTAGATCCATGCTAGTGGTGTCGTAGCATCAACACTGCATCAGGCAGTGAAGTTCGAGTGGAACCACCAAGAGGTGATTATTCATGGTGACGGTAGAAACCCTATTTACAGTCGCTAGACTATTGCGGTGATTGAAGGAAGAAAGAAGCTGGGTGGAGAAACTTACCACCACATTGAACGGGTCAACACTAACGATAAAGACAAATGGTGAGATAGCAAGATCGCAAGCATGATGAATTGGCGAGGGTACAAGCCAAGTAAAGGGCTCGGCAAGAACCTTCAGGGGGTCTCCA
The DNA here is from genome assembly GCA_005239525.1 of Nicotiana knightiana. Taxonomy (NCBI): domain Eukaryota; kingdom Viridiplantae; phylum Streptophyta; class Magnoliopsida; order Solanales; family Solanaceae; genus Nicotiana; species Nicotiana knightiana. The sequence continues at coordinate 20,781 of ML427993.1, forward strand.
AATCTATCAAACTCAAGAAGCACGACACCACTTTCGGTTTGGGGTACAAATACACTTGGGAAGAATTCAAAAACTGGTCGCCACCATGGCACGGTCCTTATTGCCCTTTGGAGTAACCAATACCGCATCTGGAGCAGACCTTCCAACAGGCCACCGTAATTAATGGATCAGATGAAGAAGAAGCACTTGTAGTAATGAGGAACTTGTTTCTGGAGGACAGTGATATGGATTGTTGTGTTATTTTCGTGGAAAAGGGGGAGGAAGGCCCTTCTATACAGGCTGTGAGCAGAGGGACGTACCTCAAGAATTGGACTGTCAGGACAACCAAAGCCCGACGAGCCTCGGGCATTACTATTATCTGTCTTGGTGAACCGATGAATGTGACATGCAACGAGACAACGCAGCAAACGGACATAGATTCAGAAGAAGATGACATACCTGACGAGATTGTCAAAGAAGTTGAGAATTTTGAAAACAGACCTAAGTCCAACCAGGATGAGACTAAAATCATCAACCTGGGAGATTCAGGAAACATCAAGGAAACATGAATCATCATTCATTTGTTGCCGTCAGAAAAGAAAGAATACGCAGAATTTCTAAAGGAGTATGAGGACGTATTCGCCTGGTCGTATGACAACATGACTGGTCTGAGTACATCCATTGTTGCTCACATATTTCCAAACAATACAATGTGACCACCGGTAAAACAAAAGATCAGGAAGTTCAAACCCGACATGAGTTTGAAAATCAAAGAAGAAGTCACCAAGCAGATTAATACCAAGGTTCTCAGGGTAGTTGAGTACCCGACATGGTTAGCCAACATTGTGTTGAGAAAATCTGGATGGATGAGGAAGATGCTGAGAAAAAGGCTTTTATTACGCCATGGGGAGTGTACTGTTACAAGATGATGCCATTCGGCCTGAAGAATGCAGGGGCCACCTATATGAGGGCTATGACCCCATCTTCCACGACATGATTCACAAGGAGATCGAGGTATACGTGGATGATGTTATTATAAATTCTAGGAAATCCACTGACCACATGGAATATTTGAGGAAGTTCTTTAAAAGGTTGCGGAGATACAATCTGAAGCTGAACCCCACGAAGTGCGCATTCGGGGTTCCTGCTGGAAAGTTGCTCGGGTTCATTGTCAGCCGCCGAGGGATAGAGTTGGATCCGTCAAAGGTCAAAGCCATTCAAGAACTACCACCGCCAAGGAACAAGAAAGATGTGATGAGTTTCTTGGGGAAACTTAATTACATCAACCGATTCATAGCACAGTCTACAGTTATATGTGAGTCGATCTTCAAGATGCTGAAGAAGGACGCCTCAACAAAGTGGACTGATGATTGTCAAAAGGCTTTCGACAAAATCAAGGCATACCTATCAACACCACCAGTTTTGGTACCGCCTGAGCCAGGTAGACCTATGTTACTTTACCTTTTAGTGTTAGATGGAGCTTTCGGTTGCATTTTGGGGCAGCACGACAAAACAGGAAGAAAGGAGCAAGACATTTATTATCTCAGCAAGAAATTCACTCTGCACGAGGCCAGATATTTTCTATTGGAACGCACTTGTTGTGCTTTGACTTGGGTAACCTAGAAGCTGAGGCATTACTTCTGTGCCTACACAATGTATCTCATATCGAGGATGGATCCATTGAAGTACATCTTTCAGAAGCTCGTGCCCACTAACAACCTAGCCAAGTGGCAAATCCTGCTGAGTGAGTTCGATATTATATATGTGACTCAGAAAGCGGTCAAGGGACAAGCACTGGCAGACCATCTTGCTGAGAACCCTGTAGACGGAGAATACGAACCTCTGAAATTGGATTTTCCTGATGAAGAGGTATCATTCATAGGAGAAGACATTGCAGAATCCTATGACGGTTGGAGAATGTTCTTCAATGGAGCGGCGAACTTCAAGGGAATTGGCATTAGAGCAGTCCTAATATCAGAAACTAGTCAGCATTATCCAGTAACTGCCAAACTAAGATTCCCCTGCACCAACAACATGGCAGAGTATGAAGCATGTATCTTAGGGCTCAACATGGCTATTGACATGAACGTCCAGGAGATGTTAGTGATTGGTGACTCAGATTTGCTGGTACATCAGGTACAAGAAGAGTGGGCTACCAAGAATTCCAAGATACTGTCGTATGTGCACCACGTACAGGAATTAAGAAAGAGGTTCACAAAGACGGAATTTCGGCATGTCCCCAGAATCCAGAATGAGTTCGCCGATGCATTGGCTACTTTGTCCTCAATGATCCAACACCCGAACAAGAATCTCATTGATCCTATTCCCGTAAAGATCCATAATCAGCCAGCCTATTATGCCCATGTCGAAGAGGAAGCAGATGAAAATACTTGGTTTCATGACATCAAAGAGTATTTGGAAAAAGGAGATTACCTAGAGCTTGCGAATCTCACTCAGAAATGCACACTTCGAAGACTATCCAATAACTTCTTTCACAGTGGAAGAATCCTATATAGGAGGACTCCCGATCTGGGATTATTACGTTGTGTTAACGCAAAGGAAGCATCGAAGCTGCTAGAGGAGATTCATGTTGGGACTTGTGGCCCGCGTATGAACGGTTTCGTTCTGGCAAAGAAGATACTTCGAGCTGGTTACTTTTGGATGACTATGGAAACGGACTGCATCCAGTATGTCCGGAAATGCCACAGTTGTCAGATACACGCAGATATGATAAAGATCCCTCCAAACAAGCTCAATGCAACAAGCTCACTATGGTCGTTCGCCGTCTGGGGCATGGACGTTATTGGACCAATCGAGCCTACCGCCTCTAACAGACACAGGTTCATTCGGGTAGCTGATCATGCTCAACTATGTCTTATAGAAAGACTAAATGGGCGCTGCAAATATAATCCAGGGTATTACGCCCAGAGTCGATCCCACAGGAAATTTACGTATCAATCTAGCCGTCGGAATACGAAACTTTTACTTAATCAATTTTCTCAAGACTTTTGAATATCAATTGGTAATGTTTTACTATTTCTACTGACAAAATTAATAAACCAATGATTAACTAACAATATAGTGTAAACAATTATAATAAAGGTCTAAGTTCATGGTTTCCCCCGTTGGTGAACTTCCTTCTTGGATACTTCTTATAGTTTGATTAGTTGTCTCTATCCATCGTGAACACTCTATCTACCATAAATCTCTCTCAAGTAATTATGATAATTTACTAGACGCACTCTCTCAAGTTACGCTAGCTAGATTGCATTACAGTTCACTTTAGATTGCACCCGAAGTATCGTTATCTCTAATCCAACCTCTAAACCCTCGGTTATGACTTTCGTCTATACTCTGGGAGTGGTGTTGTTCAAAAAACTACCTAAATATTCACTCTCTCTCAAGTAGATACATAATAAATAAGAACAGCTAATTGAGGATCCTTTCAATTAACTACAACAAGAACGTAGTTGAACAAATAGAGATTAACAACCAACCAAACTAAATTAATATCACAATAAGTTCATCCTCCAACGGGTTCCACCAAAACCCTAGATTAAGGAAATTATCTACTCATGCTCATAATAACCAAATCAAAAATAACTTGTATAAATAAATTTCAGAGTAAAGAATAAAGGATGTAAAAATCAATGTTTTGCTTTATTGAGTAGTATTCCACAAGCTTCTCTTCTCTCTAATGGCAAAAGTCCCCCAAAGTTGTGTTTTTGGGTCTATTTATATGTTTTGGATAAACCCTAAACGTGTAGGAGACTTCTATTCAAACCGGGAAACACTTAAAACCTTCAAAATTCGGATTGGACCAGACTATGGACCAGACTAGGGACCAGGCGTTACAGGCCAAACGCTCGGCTAACGCTTGGCCAGGCCTGGCGTTAGGGCCCAAACGCCTGGCCAGGCCTGGCGTTAGGGCTCAAACGCCTGGTTAGGCCTGGCGTTAGGGCTCAAACGCCTGGCTATAGCCCGGTTCACTCATTTTCGACTCTTGAGCGTATTTTCGATGTTTATGCATCCATTTAACTCGGCTTCCATCTCCAATTCACCTACACATGAAATAGACTCCATTAGGCACATATGAACTGTATTTTCATCATTAACACACATAAAATGTAAGGCATATAATGCGTTAAACCATGAATTCTATCCACACATCAACACCCCACACTTAAACATTTGTTCATCCTCGAGCAATCAAATTACACTCATGCACACAACTTATTAAGCAAATCCCTCAATACCTTATACCAAGAATTTTTAAAATAGTTTAAGCACATAGGTGGGACATCCTCGCCTCAATAATCGACTCACATATATCATGCTTTATTCACAATCCACTCACTACTCTAACATAGAGGTCAACAATATTACCTTTTCTTCGTGAATCATGTTCCTTCACCAAATCAAAGAGTTAGTTCCACACACAATGAAATTTAAGAACACTTAGGAACTCAAGATAGAAATAATTCACTCACTCTCAGAAATAATATTCATATTCCACAAAAGATGCACCATAGGCTTGCCCGTAGTGTACTACTCTACTAATCGAGCTCATTCAGTCTAGGATCAA